>PVJC01003293.1:0-71849 GCA_004026665.1 Murina feae
CTCCCGCACGCCCTGTCGAGGCCCCTGGGGGGTGGATGAAGGTAGCGGACCCTGGACTGGTGCTCCCGCATGCCCCTGAGGAGGCCCCCGGGGCAGAGCCAGGCTGCGGACCCGGACGACTGCTCCTACACACCCTGCAGAGGCCTCGCACTCCCGCATGCTCCGGGGAGGCCCCCAGGGGGCGGAGCCAGGCAGCAGACCCAGGACAGCTGCTCCTGGACGCCCCGAGGAGGCCCCAGGCCGGACACCCCCTCCCACTGAGCTGACACACCTGGCACAGCTATGCCGGCTGGCCATGGAGGCTCCCAGTGCAGAGCCGCCCTGCCAGCCTCCATCTCGGCTGGGTTAATTTGCATACAGCCGCTCTGATTGGCTGGTGGTAATGGTCAAATTTGCATGTTTCTCTTTTATTATATTAGATGTTTTTATTTTTCAATTACAGTTGATATTCAGTATTATATTACTTTTAGGTGTACAGCATAGTAGTTGGATGTTTATGTAACTTATGATATAATCACCCCGATAAGTCTAGTATAATTTTCTTTTAAAAAACTTGGTTACAATTCTTACATTTTTAGAGCATGTATATTAGACTCTATTTTATTATAGTTAATTTAATAATTATTTATTAATGAATTAAATATACATGTATCAATATTATTTACTAGACCTTTTATCTCAATTATGAAACCTTCTGTTTCTGCCAAGTTTTTGAATTATTTTTAGAATGTCCTATATGAAAGCATTTAGAGAGAATAATTAATATTTCTTTTACAATGAGTACTTAGTTTAACATTTTTACTTTTACTATAATTCACCCGAACATTTGGTCATACAATTTTAAGAATATAGTTTGTGGTTTTATCGCTTAAACATTTATCATTTACATGGCAATATATATATTTGCCTTACCAAAAGTTATATTTATTTTCAGGAACAAAATATGTTCTCTGAATTTTCATTTTTGACATATGTGGGGATGAGAAACAAATCCCAGATATTTTATATTATTTCATCTCATTAGATTTGAAAGGCTCTATTTTATTTTAGTTTTATTTAAAAATTTTTTTTTTTTACTATGACCAGTTCTCAATACTGTACTTAGCTATTTTGTGTTATTTCCAACTCAGTTTTTTTTATACTTACTGAGAATTTTGATTGCCACATTAAGGTCAGTAGAGTGATGAGCAAATGGGCTTTTCATTTTCTAGGTCTCTTTTCATTCTGGAAGTTCTAATTTACTCCATTTAAAAAAAAATGTTTTTATTGATTTCAGGGAGAGTGGGAAGGAGAGGGGGAGGGAAGGAGGGAGGAAGAGAGAGAGAGAGAAACATCAGTGACGAGAGAGAATCATTGATCGGCTGCCTCCTGCACACCCCACACTAGGGATAGAGTCCACAACCCTGGCATGTGCCCTGAACGGGAATTGAACCATGACCTTCTGGACAATGGTCAGCCACTATGCCATGCCAGCTGGCTAATTCACTCTTTTTTTTTTTTTTTAATGTTTTTATTGATTTTTTAGAGAGAGAGGAATTGAGAGGGAGGGAGAGAGAAACATCAATTGGTTGCCTCCTGCATTCCTTAACTGGGTGTTTAGCTGGCAACCTGGGCATGTACTCTAACCAAGAATGGAACGGATGAATCAGGAATGGAACAGATGCTCAGCCAACTAAGCCACACTGGCCTGGTTAATTTCCTCTTAACTTTCCTTTTATGAAATGCCTTTCCTAGCATTTGAAAAATAAAATAAATAAGTATTCGACTTGGATAATGTAGAAAGAGAACACAGTGCTTTTCATTTATAGACATGTGAGTTCTATGACTACTTCTAATATACCTGATAATTTATCTAGTAAAATTATATACTTTTTTAGGTTAGATCAATAGAACAAATAAAAAGCTATATTTCTAGCACAAAGATTTCTGTGGATTGCCTAGGATCCTATATTTAAATAACCAAATTGAAATGGCAGCTTCAATTCATACCTTCAGGGGATCAACTGTGTACTTACCACGTTTCACATCTGCCCTCTTATTTTTGGAAATATATATCCCTGAAAGCCTGTGCAGTGTCAGGGACCATCTGTCTTTCTCTAAGACATGCGTGGGGCCAGTAGAACTAAAAGGGCAAAAGACAGCCCTGACTGGTTTGCCTCAGTGGATAGAGCATCAGCCTGCAGACTCAAGGGTCCCAGGTTCCATTCCAGTCATGGGCATGTATCTTGGTTGCGGGCACATCCCCAGTGGGGAGTGTGCTGGAGGCAGCTGATTGATGTTTCTCTCGCATCGATGTTTCTAACTCTCTATCCCTTTCCCTTCATCTCTGTAAAAAAATCAATAAAATAATATTTAAAAAAATAAAATGGCAAAAGACAGATGTACTTGCACCTTCATGTTCTGTACCTTGAAGCAGCATTTGGAGGAAAATGAGGCCAGTTTTGGCAACAGCTGCTGCTTCACCCCACTACAGTGTACACCAATGAAGGCAAAGGAAGTGCTAGAAATCATTTGGTTCAACAATCACTCATGTCAAACAGAATCCATTTCATCATTCTCAGATTGAAGGCCTCCATCACATTTTTATCACTTGTAAATAGGAATAATTCCCCACATCTATTAAACGTGAAACCAGGTGCTAACGGATTGCTCCTTATTTGGGAGCATTAAGTTTTATGGTAGGGATTTACTAAGTAGCGTTTTGTAGATATTTGGTTGAGTTAATGAATCATGTAAGTGGTAAAAAATTTTTAATGCTTCCTATCTGTGTAAGAGTTTACTAAATCATTTTCAGTATGCTTAATTTTATGTGCATTAAATCTAAAATTATTACTATATACACATCACTTTATGGGCACAAGCAGAGGATAGTTAATTTCAAAAAGAGGTCAGAGTAATTTCATGGGGATAAAAAATATAGAAATGAACTTGGACTGAACTTACTTCCTTGCTCTTAACTAGCTGATCAATTTTAGTGAAGTAAACATGAGATAATTTGGTTTCCTTTTCCTTAAATGGTGCAGCCCTGCTCTTTTCCCCTATTCACTTTTTTGGTGAGCAGTTTGAGGTAGGTATTAGAAATCTTGGTCTTGACCCTGTAGGCATAGGTGGGGTAATGTTGTGGAAAAAAATGGACTGAGTAGTCTGCAGCCCTGGCTTTTCCTCTTAGTTCTGCCTCCTGATAACTGTGCGTCTTAGGCGAGTTTCTTCATCTGCAGAATAAAAATTTATAGGTATAGATGGCAATCTTTCAGCCTCTCAGTATATGAGATCCCATCTTGCCTTTGATCCCATTACCTGATTTCCAGTTTCACTCATTGTTGAGCCTTAGGCCAGTGCTGAGCACTTTCCATCTAGGAACTGTAGATGATTGTGCTTATTTAGAAATGGCAGCATTTAATAGCATGCATTTGATTATCTCTAGTTGAAATTTGTAGACCATATCTGCCATCAGAGCTTGCGAAGGTGAATAAATGTCATTGGCATATAAGCCATGAAGAAGGCCTATTCCCTTTTCTAATTCCATTAGGTCTACCTTGTCTAGATAATTTGTCCTGAGCCCCAAATGACATAGGCAAAGTTCTGAGAATTAATAGGAAAGATTTGGTATAGTAACACATGGTAATTCTCCATCTCCCAGCCTTGTCTGCTCTAGGTATTAGTTATTTTTTTATTTTTAAAAAATATTTTTATTGATTTTAGAGAGGAAGAAAGAGCGAGAGAGAGATAGAAACATCAGTAATGATAGAGAATTACTGATTGGCTGCCTCCTGCATGGCCCCCACTGGGATTGAGCCCACAACCCGGACATGTGCTCTTGACTAGAATCGAACATGGGAGCCTTCAATCTGCAGGCCAGTGCTCTATCCACTGAACTAAACCAGGTAGGGCTAGGTATTAGTTCTTGATACCTAAGCTATAAATGTTTTGTTCCAGATACTAAATTATGGACAATGTATTTTTTTAAATATATTTTATTGATTTTTTTACAGAGAGGAAGGGAGAGGGATAGAGTTAGAAACATCGATGAAAGAGAAACATCAATCAGCTGCCTCCTGCACACCCCCTACTGGGGAATGTGCCTGCAACCAACGTGTATGCCCTTGACTGGAATCGAACCTGAGACCCTTCAGTCCACAGGCCGATGCTTCATCCACTGAGCCAAATTGGTTAGGGTGACAATGTATTTTTTTTACTAGAATGGCTATGGATATCTAATCTAATAAAAGAGTAATATGCAAATTGACCCCACTCCATTACACCCATAAGCCACGCCCACCAACCAATCAGGAGCAAATATGCAAATTAAGTCAACTAAGATGGTGGCGGCCACGGAGCTGGAGTTGCCCCCGGCAATGGAGGAAGCCAGGGCCCTGTGGGTCCTGAGCTCTACTCAAGGTTACAAAGTTTCAATTATAGAAGATAAACAAACCCCAGATACCTGCTGGGCTGGGACCTGGCAACCCAAGCTTCTAGTGGTGGACCAAGGCAGCAAAATTTCAATTATAGAAGTTAAATAAATCCCAGATACCTGCTTCCAGCCATGCACCCCAAATTTATTTTATGGATTAAGGAATTACAAATGTCTGGTTATCTCCCCATTGCCCCCCCCCCCCAACCCTGCCCTCAACCCCACCCTCTGTTGTCTGCATTCATTGGTTATGCTTATATGCATGTATACAAGTCTCTTAATTGATCTCTCCCCCTTATCTCCACCCTCCCCTACCTTCCCTCTGTGGTATGAGCATCTGATCGATGTTTCTCTGTCTCTGGATATGTTTACATGTACAATATACTTATCACAGTTTGAATTTTCAATTTTTGTGCTAAATCAGTAGAGTACTTAAACCACATCATAGTTTGTCCCATTTTACCATAAATCTATGGATTTGGGGTGGGGGTTGGGGGGAGAGAGAAAATATATACTGTATTAAAAGTTAGGAATAATTTCCTACAGATAGTTGACAACCTATTTATGCTGTTCTAGTTTCTTTTCTGCCACACCTGCCAGAATTTAAACATTATCTAATGTTTCTCTAATGAAAATCTTGAGTTTATACTTTAAATTTGTTCATTGAATATATCACAGATTGAACAGTTTACCTTCAATTTGCCCTACAGATCAATAATTTGAGAGCCAACAGTGCCATAGGTTTCTTTAGTAGGGAGCAGTTAAAATGAATGAAAAATTAAAAGTAACACTGGAAAATAACATAAGGACTAATTTATTTGCATGTGAGTCCATTTCAGTTGCTCTTAAACAGGGGGCATGCTGGATGTAGTAAGGTCGTTAGGGCTCCTAGAAGATACTGTTAGAGAAGATGGCAGTTTTACTCATGTCGTCGTATAGCTTTTCTGCTTTTTCTCTGTTCAGTATGTTTAATATTTATATATGCTCATTCTAACATTGGTTAAGTGGTAGTGCCTGAGTTCTCATAGGGTATGATCAGTCATAAAATAGGACTTTCAAAGTGTCTTCATAGAGAACTTAGATTCCAATGATTTCATTAACTCGGCAGATGATTGAGCCTAATCATTACTAATACCTTATTAGCACCAGATTCAGGTTATAGAGGATTTCTGATCAACCTTTTTACTTACATTTAAGAAACCTTCACGAGTTACCTTGTTTTCTGCTAGCAAGACCAGAGCTTTTGTGGTGCTATGTGGAATTCAACAAAATGCATGAGTTTAAAGACTTACAGAGCATTGATGCACAGTTCCTTCCAGTCTTCCGAGTCTCTCCAGAAGAAACCCTTTGAGAACCAATGGCCCAGTCATTGCACGCTGGACAATCAACAAGTCTATAATAAATATGTCTTGATATTTAGTCTCTTGATCAGTTCTATTGTTTGTCAATCAGAATTCAGCTTTAAAAGGACGTATTCATGGCGAAGAGAACAGTTTTATATAACAGGATTCTTAAACCTGTTAAATCTTAATAGTGTTTGAAAAACACACAAATTCGTAATATCTGACTTTGATAAACCAAATTGCATATATTCATTTAGACAATTTTAATTCAGTATAGACTCACACTCGACTTCCTTCTAATCACCCCCGTATAAAACAACTGTGGGATTTGGGAGGGGAGGAGAAAGTCATAGGTGAAGACAGCTGGATCATGGACTTGTCCTTTGTGACTTTATATTTTCATTCTTCTGCTATTGAGGGAAGATGAAGCAGGCACATTTCAAAAGAACAGCTGACACTACCCATACACATCCAGTAATTACGTCAGTCTCTCTAATTCCTTGGGGTTTGGGGCTCTTCTCTTACATGTTCGTGGCAGAGGTCCAGTTTGTAGGAGTGAATAAGAAGTGGTTGAATATAGATTGGGAACATGCCAAGTGTACATTCTAAGGCAGGTTCTCACTCTGTTTCGTCAGCTCTCTGATTTCTCCTTAAGCTGTGTTATCCTTACTTGATCGAAGAAGGATAAAACTACGTCCCCTGTTTATATATAAGGGACACCTAAACCTGGCTTTATAGGTGGGGAACATCAGCTGGTCTTTTGAAATGTAGAAACTTTAATTTTTTTTCATTTTTGTTTGTTTGGTTTTGGGGGTTATTTTGAAGCCTTTTAAGTCATAAAGGGCTATGATAAAACTTCGAAATTCTTTACAGTGAATGAGCTACATAGTCTGGTATTTGGAATGAGATGGAGAGTACCCGGCATCGATACAATATGCACTAAAGAGCAACTCATGCCTAAATGCTCCAGAGCACAGGAGCATTTGAAATATTTTATTATTTTAGGTGTTCTGCAGCATGAAGAAAATACAAGGAAGACTGGTATTGTGAACCAACAGTAACCCCTTCCCTTGGGAGGTATTTGTGGGCGTATGGAAATGTCTTGAGCCTTGCATTTTCTGATCATTTCTGCATGGCATCTTTATGTTATTGAGAGATTGGAATTTTCATGTAGTCTCCGTTATTTAAATTACTGTTTGTCAAGGTGCAGGGCGAGCTGCAAGTAGTATTTTGTTTCTGATGTAATTAGTGGATCATGAAATCAGAAAAGGAAGTTTTGATTTTTTTTCATTAATGAAATAGAATACAATAAAATGCAGGTCTGCAAATACACAGCGTTGGCATCACCTAGGAGCTTGTAAGAAAAACAGAGTCTTATAAGTACTGCGTGCTAACCGATTGCACCACTGGATCTATCATTTGTTGTAATACTTTAAGCAATAAAAAAAAAATTTTTTTTCTTAACTATTAAAAAAGAAAAAAAAAAAAAAAAAAGAAAAACAGAGTCTCAGACTCCACTCAGACCTGCCCTCTTAGAATGTTTATTAATCTTTGTTGTAACGAAGTCCTAAATAGTAAAGTTGATTACAACCAAAACCCATCCATTAAATTGCTTCAATTTGTGTGTTTCTATGAACATACCAGGTTGCATCTGAAAATACATTTTTATGGGTTGCAGTAGAAAAAAGTTTGAAATTCAGTTTTAAAATGTGAATGATGGCACTTTATCTCTGGTTGTGGACTTAACCATTAACTGTGAGATAAATGTAAAATAAACGAGAAAAATGCTCTGCATCAGCATCATCTGCCAAGTTTTTCTTCTGTTTCTTGTTTTTAATATCTGTTCTTTCATCTCACTCCTTCTCCTGCTTAGTATCTCTTACTCTTCTGTTGCCTTGTTCCTAGCTTCTGTGCTTCAGTCCTCAGAATGGTAGCTAGTGTTGCGAAATACTATCCTCAAGTTTCATTTTGGAGCCAAATATACTCAATGCACTGGGAGATTAATACTAATTAGCAGGACTTTTCAAATGTCCCTTGCACCAAAGTTGAAGAAGAAAATAACCACGTTTTGATAGTGTGCTTTCCTTCTCAATTTGTTATTCCTTCAAATGTCAGATGTCATAGCAACATTTTGTTTCGGGTATATAATTAGATCACTCGGTCTTCTTTGTGTGCAAATGTGCATAGCACGTCTTAAATACTGTGAACAGAGTATGAAGAAGAAATATGTGTGACACCGAAGTCTGACTTTGTATCCTCAGTGGTATTTAAAGCCAGAAATTGTGGCTTTAGTTTCCTGATTCCAGCCTCACCCAATGGTGGCCAGGTAGAGGAAGCTAATCTCTTGTATCACTATTAAGAGAGTATCACTATTAAGAGAGTATCACTATTAAGAGAATGGCCAGTTTCCTGGAATGTGACCCTAAATGAAAATAAATCATACTACTTGTATTTATTGTTTGTTCCTTTGACCAGCAATATGCAGTTCAACTTGCTATAAATTAGCGGCTTAGAAATATGTGCTTCCTTGCTCTGGCTCTGAGACCACAACCTGTGAACTGCAGACAATGCTTGCAGAATTTCGATTGAGTTATCTTTAGCTGGTTTTAAACATTCGGTGTCACACAACCCCACATCTGTTGCTACTGATCCCACTCTTTTCTCCATCCGATTACTCCATTTAACTTGTACTTTGTTTTAAAGGGCCTCAGAACTGAATTTATTTTATTTTACCTAGGAACCCTCTAGGGTTGCTCCAGAAAAGGGGGAGAAATAGAACATTTTGAAATCTCTAACCCTATGAAAATGAAGGGACTTGTTATATATAATTTTTATCGGTTCTACCAAGCTCATTAGTATCTACAGCAGAATTACCAATGATTACTGTTTTCTTCAGTGATTTACCATACTCTATAACAGTATGATATACATGTATTTGTTAATGTTAAATGAGTTTTCCTCTAATTTTTTTGTGCATTTTCCCCCCTTTTCCACGAAGGCCTTATCTGTTTGGAGCGGGGTGTTTTTCCATAAAAGCTCCATGGTGAGTCCCAGTTCAGTCCCGCATGCCTAATTCATTTGTTGTACTCTCGGAAAATAACTGTTTTGTACTGTTGTTTTCAGTTGCATGGCCTGAGCACAGATAGACGAACCGAAGTACTGAATAATTTGTAGATGGGACATGAATGTTGATATTTAAGCTTTCAAAGAGCAGTTTTCTTGGGTTTACTTCATTTCTTGAAAAGTCAAATTAAATCACAGTTTAATATTAAAGAAAAGGAAATTAGAAGAATTCTCTCTCATAATGCTAGTGTATAAGATAAGGCTAACACGCCAGTTTAAGGCTTTGAGCTCTGTAGTAATAGAAGCTCCCTATATACCCTGAACATTTGGAAGACTTGATTATATTTTGAAATATGAATATATTTAAAGTATACTATAAATACCCTATAAATTTTAACTGCATGTGGAACCAGAGGAACAAGAGTCACTTCTGTTTTGAATAATTTTGGTGTTTAAGGAGGAAATTTGTGTTTCACATTGAAACTCCTAAATAATTTATAATTTTGAGCTCGTAGCACCTACTTACCATAACTTAACTTATTTTGGAAAATTCTTACGTAACTGTACAAACTACAGGTTTGTCTTGTAGTTAGACATGATGAAGATGGAGTACTTTTTAAAAAAACATATTTTATTGATTTTTTACGGAGAGGAAGGGAGAGGGATAGAGAGTTAGAAACATCGATCAGCTGCCTCCTGCACACCTCCTACTGGGGATGTGGCCACAACCAAGGTACATGCCTTTGACCAAAATCGAACCTGGGACCTTTCAGTCCACAGACCGACGCTCTAGCCACTGAGCCAAACAGGTTAGGACAAGATGGAGTACTTTTATGTAAAGATGTGAAATAAAATGTATTTAGAACCTGGTATAGTGTGTTTCACAAAATAGATAAAAGTCAGGGCTTCGGAATCAGACTACCTAGATCTTAAATCTCAGCTTGTACACTACCTATACGATTTTGGGTGGTTTTCTAAAACCTTTCTGTTTCTTGATTTCCTTATCTGTTAATGGAGTTACCAGTAGCACCTAATTCATTAGGTTCATTATGAGGATTACATGAACTGACAAGGTAAATTGCTTAGAACAAGAAAGTACTCAATGAATGTGTTGCTACTATTAGTTTCTTTCTTATTCAAAGGAAAAATATCATTTTTGAAAAAACTTTAAGTTAGATTTTTTTTTTTCTTTTCAGAGTGAGTCAAAAGGAAGTTTTGGGCAATGTAAGCTATATCAATATTATAAATTTATTCAGAATACTTAAAAGAGTTCTGCACATATAATACGTAGTTCTCATAACTGCTACAAGGAGTTGTTTATACTGTCCCTTTATACTAGGAAAAGAAACTTCCAATAATTTTTCTCTTGGACAAAAAGAAGCTCAAATACCACCCTAAGGGTACAGTATAATTAGACACAAACTATTTTCACTATTTATATGCCATAGGAACATTTGAAATTTTCATTATCATATAAGAATAGAAGGGCAATCATAAAAATTTTCTTTGTGAAATGTAATATCAAAATTAGGACACAGGTCGTGAAAGCATTCTAAACATATTTAGGGCATAAATGAATAAAAATTCCATGAAAGTCCATCTTTATTCTTTTTGTTAACTAGATTTCTTAAACAAACAAACAAACAAACAAACAAAAAAATAAGACACATGAATCTCACTTAGGGGCTTATAGTGAACAGTCGATTTTTAAATGCCAGATTCAGCATACGATAAAATTTCTTTGCAGGCTAAACTTAGAACTAAATTCACTCTTAAGATAAATGTCTCATTCTAAGTACAAAGAAAAGAGTTTTAGCATGTTAATAAGGATTGAAGTTTTAGCATAGAAGTAAAGACGTAGTAACAAATGTTGTATGTTAAATAAGGAAAGTCCATTCCTTCAACAGCTTATGTGCTCCTCAAATTCAAGCAAAAGCACTTGTCAACCAGAAATGATTTGAGGTTGAAACAAGATTAAAAGAGCCAGATTAAAGAAAGGGATATGTGAAATATAGTAGACTTTTAAATCATTGCCTGTCTTTTAGAAGGCTGCCTTGTGGTTTGTTTGATGCCATCGTTAGCTCACAAGAAACTCGTTTTTAGTCACTTATGCTAGCCTACAAGATCCTCCTTTCAAATGCGTTCCTTTACTAGTGGTGCATGTTTTTCCCATTAAGATCTTAATGAAACCTCAAATTAAAGCAGCAAAATGAATATAAATTTGACAACTTCCATGTTGTTTATAAGAGCTTCTTTGTTTTAACAGTTTTCGCTATTTTTTTCCATGGTATTTAGCATTCTACTTGAGAATGTTTTATTTACTGTTCTGACATAGAACAGTATGCTAAATAATCATGTTTATAGTATTTCCACTTGTAGGGTAATATTTGTATTGTGGGAGAATACAAAATTTTTTACAGTTCCTCTTAAAATGTTACATAAATTTTATACAAAGTTGTTATTACTTTCAAGTTGCAACATTTATATTTAAATACGATTTTGCTTTTGATAGGTCACAATTTCTACTTATTTTTCATTCTTTGCTAAAATTGTTGAAGTGTTTTAAAAGCATGCAGTTTCAAATGAGTCAGTTTGAAATAATGTCTTTCCCTTTGATAGTAAAATAAACTTGTTGGAAAGTTAACTGTAGGCCATTTTTGACATTTTAGCCATTTATACATTCCCAGGATTATGTATGCTCTATTTGAATCTGAATGACTGTAAAAAATAAAGTAAAATAGTCACACATATGATATACTTTTTTAATACAATAATTTTAAGAGAAATACCATTGTGAATTTTTAAAAATAAAATTTGCTTTCAATATTACAAATAAATAACAGGTATTTATTGAGCTCCTAATGTGCATGTAGTATTGTGTTTAAGCTACTGCTATTTTTGAATTACTAATCAAAAGAAAAAAATACATATATAACAGTTTGGAGAAAAAGTAGTCCATTTGAATATCTCCCTTACACATACCCTGTTTTTGTATTATATAAGGTTAATTTTAAAGAAGAATTAAATGTTACATAGCAAGTGATATTAAAGTTTTAATTAACATCTGGGAGTATTTGATCTGTATATAAATAGTTTATTTAAACTACCTTGTTCTTTTGAGAGTATTAAAAATATAATTTTGACAGTCTGTAGGCTGGGGGAAGGTAAATGGGGACAAAAAGTAGACATATGCACTACTATTTGTAATACTTTAAACAATAAAAAAATAAAGTATATATACTTTTATTTTTGGAAGAAAGATTTATATGAAGAGACTCTTTTATGTGCAAAGTTTAGATGAATCTGTGAGATTTTTAAAGAACACTTTGTGATGGAATAATTTTAGATACACTATTAATATATTTAAAATAAATAACTTTCAGTTTACCTTTTAGTTCTTATTTTAGAAAAATAAAGTTGAAAGTGAGAGAAAACTTCTAAATTCCTTTTCAAAGCTTAATCTCCGTGAGGCATACAATGAAAATTGCTTCTTTAACATGAAAACATTTTACTACTCGTAATTCTTACATCAGTGTTGAGTCTAGCATTTAAACTGAAATACTGACGTTTTAGAAAAGGAAAGAAATGGTGCTTCTGTCTCCGTCTAGCTCTTTTCATGCCTGTGTCCTTCTAAACAAGTCAGTCAACGTTGCTGCTTCTCATGCCATCCACAGATCCATCGCTTACATCCTGTTCTGTCGGGCCTAGTAAACTTACCCAGATGGCCATCATTTTACTGTAATTTTTAAAGCAGATAGCGGTAGAGTCTTGCAGGGTTTTTGTTTCTCCTTTCAGTAACATTGGGGGGGGGGGGGGACAGGCAAAAGAAATTCAATATGTTAATCTGACTGGATTACATATTACAGTAAACGCCAATGGGTAACTTCAGTAGTCTTTGAAAATAATTTTAAAGATGTCATAATTTTAACGTCCCCTGAACTCATGATGGCAGTAAAAATGACTCTCATTCTACGACTAGATGGTTAAGTCTGTCAGCAGGGATGAACAAGAAGTTAAACTCCAGGGTTTTAATTTAGCACCTTAGTTCTTTTGTTTCTTTTTACGTTTATGTTACTTTTGATTTTGTTGTTATGTTATGTCAAGTTTAGTAAATATGGTTCTTATTTTGCCTTATATGATGAAAGTTGAGGTCATTCCATTCTTCTTTTACATTTTGCTCAAATACTTGTTTTTCTTTTGGAACATGGGTTCATTTATGATGGGTTCAGGGAAGTTAAGAGCACGAGTTCTCAATGGGAAGGAGCCCATCTGCACTGTCAGTATGTCTCATTCCCATTTATAACCATCATTGACACAATCGAATTTCTGGACACCTGTATACATGGGAATTACATTTTTTATATCATATTATTAATTTAATAAAATAATGAGTAGAGAAGAAGAGGCCTCCAACTTGAAAATGTTCTTTGTAAACTTGAAAATGTTTTGTGATGAAATTTGAGCATAAAAGAAGATACTTAGAGGGAACAAGAAATAATTGGAATTTTTTTCTAAATGGTTGTGCCAGCAAATCTACAGGTGAACGCAATTTACAAGCCTAGCTCTTTTCACTTTTAATTCTTTTGCATATTTATCATTTTTTCAGTGTTTTATTTTTTAAAAATATATTTTTATTGATTTTAGAGAAGGGAAGGAGAGGGAGAGAGAGATAGAAACATCAAATATGAAAGAGAATCATTGCTTGGCTGCCTCCTACATGCCACCAACTGGGGATGGAGCCTGCAACCGGCAGCCCTGACCGGGAACGGAACTGTGGCCTCTGGTTCATAGGTCAGTGCTCTACCACTCAGCATTGCCAGCTGGGCCATTTTTCAGTGTTTTACTTTTTATTTTATTTACTGAATTTATTTAGTTTTAAATATATTTTTATTGGCTTCAGAGAGGAAGGGAGCGAGAGAGAGAGATAGAAATATCAATTATGATAGAGAATCATTGATCAGCTGCCTCCTGCGTGCCCCTATTGGGGATTGAGCCTGCAACCTGGGTGTGTGCCCTTTACTGGAATCTAACCCGGGACCTTTCAGTCCGAAAGTAGATGCTCTGTGCACTGAACCAAACTGACTAAAGCCATTTTTCAGTGTTTTTTATCTCTGCTAACAAAGGTAGTTTGCAATAGAAAGATTCTGGGTTATTGTGGAAAAATTCAGTTCTGCTTCACCTCACATTCCTGGTATTGGATTTTTTTTAAAAACTTATGACGAGGGAAAAATTGAGGCAAATTTATACTTTCTCCCATTGGTTATAGTTCACAGAAAATACTTTATTAATAATAACCTTTAGATTGTTATCCCTTTGTATTTTTCTGGAAGTCTTATATACACATGCACATATCCTTGTGTCCTATTTTGCTTAAATACCATAGTCGTTCCAAATGTAGGTTGATGTAGAAATAACTTGTTATGATTGTGTTTGTCACATATGCTCCATGCCTAACACCCAGCACTATGTCATGTAGGAGGTAGCAAGTTCAGGGAAGAAAACTCCTTTTATTTCTTATTGAACACAAACTTTTTTACTAATGTGATTTATTAAGGGCCCACCTGAGGAAAAAGAGAACTAGGAATAAAAATGATCACTACAGACCTAGCTGGTTTGGCTCAGTGGATACATTATCAGCCTGTGGACTGAAGGGTCCTGGGTTTGATTGTGGTAAAGGGTACATGCCTGGGTTGCGGGCTCAGTCCCCAATGTAGGGCGTGGAGGAGGCAGCTGATCAGTGATTCTCTCTCATCATTGATGTTTCTCTCTCTCTCCCTCTCCCTTCCTCTCTGAAATCAATAAAAATATATTTTAAAAACATCACTACATAATGTTACGCATACTTTTATTATAATTGCTTATTTTTAGGAGATAATGAGTTTATGTAAAATGTGTTGGTGCTTTTTAGGCTGTATGTTCAGAAGCTGAGTTATTTGCAGCATTAAAGACGCGTAAGGGATTTTACCTCTGATATTGGCTGATTGGACTTGTAAACTAATGAACATAGAGAATATATTTTTCCATGGCCAAAGAGTAAATCGATGTCCTCTCATATTTCTACTCTTCATTGTTATTCTCTAAAGGTCGCTCTCTGGCCCAGCAGCAACTATTTTAAAGTCTTTTTAGGATGCATACTCTAGATACGCCATAGTCTCTCCTAAGAAGTGGCATGCGCACTTGTTTTCTATCTTGTTGCTTACCACATGATTAAAAACAAAGCAAATATAATATTCAGCAATTTTCAAAGAGCTTTGAGTTCCTTGGGAAGCTTATTTATACGTTGTAGTCTTATTGTTTCCTGATGGTGATTCTAGTAAAAATCACATAGTCACACAATTAGAAACACACCTTTCAAAAAATTCTGCAATGGTGTTTTCTCTCTCCTCCTCCTTTCCAATCTCCCCAAACACTTAAGGGTTAAATGACCAATGGAATTTAAAAGATGCTCCTTCCAGGAACCTAACAGCTCAATGATAGCAGGTCAGTGAGGAAGTAAAGGCTTTGAAGGAGGGTTTAATGTAATGTAGTACAGCAGAGAGCATCTCCACCAGAAAGAGCAGCTCTGATCCCATTCTCTGGGAAGGTGCGCTCCTGTTCAGGTGGAGCGGACTCTTTGCTTTCTGTTGGTAGCTTACTGTGATTGTGCAAAGGTTATTGCACTTGTGAAACTGTTTCATTTCCTCACAGAAACTTTTTAAAAAACTATATCTTTATTCCCTTCATTGGAAGCCTGACTATGACTGGCACTCGTATTTTAGGCATGGATTCGATCTTTATGGATAATGACACAAAGCGCTTAAGAAGTATTGATGGAAAGCAGAGGCCTTTTCATATATGGAATGTGTGTTACGTTGGATTTGGTAGCAAGGGAGGGACCAAAACGACCAACCACAATGGCCTCTGAGCTAAACTTTGCGCTCTCCCTACCAGGACGGTGTCAAAACAGAGGGCTCAGGAGGTAAAATGGGTGAGACTATTTCAGGCGTCATAAGGGAACGGAGATTACAAATGCAAACTCTAATTACAAGAAAGATAGAAGGGAGTTAACATTGCTGAGTATTATGATATGGGAAAGTACTGCCCTTAGAGCTTTATGCACTTTACCTGATACAGCATTTCTTATTTATTTATTTATTTTTTCTTTATTGATTAAAGTATTACATATGTGTCCTTATCCTCCCATTGCCCCTATCACCCCCCCCCCCCATCATGCTCTTACCCCCCTGGTGTCTGTGTCCATTGGTTAGGCTTATATGCATGCATACAAGTCCTTTGGTTGATCTCTCCCAATACAGTGTTTCTTAAATTTGAGTATGTGCCAAATATCTTGGAGGGCTCAAAAAAAAAAAAAAAAAAAAAATCCCTCCCTAACCGGTTTGGCTCAGTGGATAGAGCGTCGGCCTGTGGACTGAAAGGTCCAGGTTCGATTCCAGTCAAGGGCATGTACCTTGGTTGCGGGCACATCCCCAGTAGGGGGTGCACAGGAGGCAGCCTATCGATGTTTCTCTCTCATGGATGTTTCTAACTATCCCTCTCCCTTCCTCTCTGTGAAAAATCAATAAAATATATTTTAAAAAAAATCCACAAATGGTTAGGCTCAACTCCCAGGATTAATAGGTCTGATTCAATAGGTCTGATTCAGTAGGTCTGATGAATATTGACATGTTATGAAGTTCCAAGGTGGCACTACTAGTCAGGGACCACACTTTGAGAACAAATATACTAATCCTTAAAATAACCCTGTGAGGTAGGCATTACTTTTATATTTTTTAATTTTTTTACATACTAGTAGTCTGAGCTCTGAGAGGTTAAATAACTTAACCCAGAGTAACAGAGCTACTAAGTGGTAGCATTGGGATTCAGATTCAGGTTTCTTCCTGACTCTCCAAACCAATCCTTCTACACCCAACCATACTTTATTAAAAAATGAAGAGATAAAGGACAGTGATCAAAACAAGGTAGAAATAATGTTACTCAGCATTGGAGACTGACTAGCAAAGCAGGAACATCGCACGCTGTTATTCCTTTGCCCCAACTAGGCTGTGATCGTGACCAGAGTACAGGGAGGCTGTTGTCTATGAATTAGAGAAAATAATACCATCACTTATCGTAGGTGTTTGGCAAATAGCTAATGAGCGCTTGGAAGCCTCTGACAAATCAAAAGAGATGGAAAATAAAGGATTTGAAAGACTAGAAAAGGTTGGTATTAGAAGTTGGTGGTATGAAAGTTGATTTGGGAAGAGCAAATAGGAAAGTGCATGCTTTTTAATGCTAGTTCTGAGATGTAGCAGCAGTTACGTAATGTGTCCTCAGACATATGAAAAACAGAACAAAAACACACACATCATTTTCACACATCTGCGAAGAAAAAGCAAATTGGAAGATCAGCGAAGATAATTGCATTACATCGTTAGATCGACCCACATGTTATCTAAGTCCTTGTAGCACTGTGGCTGGGAGCACTTTTAGGGTTTCATTCTGTACCACCTCATTATTTTTCACTCATGCTGTCTCCATTCAACTGAATTGTCACTGCCAAATCTTATCTATCAAAATGAAAAGGTAAACTGTTTTATTACCCTGAGATGTTTATGGTGGTTCTATTGCTTCACTTTGAAATCTCCAGGGAATTGTTATCCATCTGAAAAGAAGTGACTTGGATTTCCCCAGTGCATATTTCAAAAAGGAGTTAATTTTTATTGATCTGATAAAGCTCTGGAACTTTGAACTAATTTTACTCTAACTGCAGAACACTGTCCCCACTACCAGTTATTAAGGCAAAATGCATGTCCACATTGAGGGGCGGTTGAATACTTAGAGGTGAAATTTTAAGGAAAAGATATCATTATCTCAAGGACTGTGAGTTTCTCGTGGTAATTTTTTTTTTTACTATCACTTTATTTTTTTAAGCAAAGTTAAACCACCTCCACAAATTTCACCCAGCAAGTCGATGGGTGGAGAATTTTGCGTGGCTGCAGTGTTCGGGACTTCCAGGTCGTGGTTTGCAAATAACGCTGGTCTGAAAAGAGAAAAAGGTGGGTATCTCACTGAGGATTAAATGGGCCTTTGGTAATATTTGTTTCTTGAGGAAAATTCATAGCTTTTCTCCTTGTAGTCTTGAACCCAGTATTTTAGAAACCAGTTTTTCCACTCAGTACGCATGTCTCCTCTCAGTTGCTCCAGTGTCCTCTCACTGTCAATGTTAAAGACATAGCCCAGTGAGTGTTTTTATTTTGCTTTGTTGGTGGCAATTTAGAGGTGTTCTCGATGCTTGTCAACTCCATACCATTATATGTATGTAGCTTTTACATTTTTGACAAGCTGATTTCACACCTACTCTGAGGTGTGGAGAGGAAAACCTTATCTCTGTTTTAGAAATGAGGTGAACTTGAGATTAGTGACTTTAAGTAGCTAAAAGCACTAGTTAGTAAGAGATGGTATCAGAGTTTGAAATCCGTCTTTTTAATGTTAAATCTGAGAGCAGGCAGACAGCTCTGGTGTGGAGGGAGGGTTGTTGGGATGGTGGTGGAGGGTTTGAGCAAAAAAGAAAAAAAGAGAGAACTCACGGATATGGACAACGGTGTGGTGATTGTGGAGGTTGGGAGGTGGAGAATGGGAGAGGGACAGAGGCCATAAATGGTGATGGAAAAGAAAATCAACAAAAATAGGCTGCCACTCAGAAATAAAGGTCATCTTTATGGTAACCGTTGCTCCTTGGAATTCATATAGTTATTTTTAAAAAATTTTTTTATTGTCAACCCTCATGGAGGATATTTTTTTCCATTGCTTTTTAGAGAGAGTGGAAGAGGAGTGAGAGGAGAGAGGGAGAGAGACAGAGATAGAGAGGTGAGAAGAGGTATCAGTTGGTTGCCTCCTGCCTGTGCCTTAACCGGGTACATGCCCTTCACCCAGAATTGAACCCTCGACCCTTCAGTATGTGGGCCAACACTCCAACCATTGGTATACAATGGCCAGAGCGAATTTATATATATTTTTTAAATCCCTTTTTTGATCATCAGAATCAGCACCTAAAATGTTTACATTAATTACCATTTATTGTGTAATGGCTAGTTGATTCTGTGTAGAGGAGAATCCCTACATCGATGGGCCACGAATTTCATTTTGAATAAGCTTTTTCCCTCATGTGAGTCCTATTGAAGTAGGTCATGTTGCTATTATTATGAGGCACTGCTTTGAAGAGTTCCAAGGGCTGTATTGTTCTTGGCTAAACAAAAAGGCTCTCCGTTGCTCATAATGCTGACAATCAGACGTCAGCCCCTCCCCTGGTTATCGCCTGTCAGTGACCCTCTCCAGGGAAACAGGATCTCCCGTACGGCGGGTTCCTCACCTGAGTGGGAGAGGACACAGTAGCGAACGCAAGCCTCCCATTCCCTTATCCCATCTTTATTTCTTTGTTAACGCCTTAGCTTTACTGATGCTATCGAAATGACTTTTTGTTGCTAGTTAAAACCCTCTGTGTAGCTCGATTTCAAATGCTTCTCCCTTCTGTTCTAATTACCCTTTTAACTTGCTGCTCCTTTATGTCCCACTGACTGGTCATTAGCCATTTTCTCAAATCAGCTGTAATGAATTCCTCTGGCCTAGAGATAAGGGGACCCACCCAGCATTCAGGAGTGGTTTTCTATGCTCCTAGGTTTACGGTAAAACCCGAGAGAGAGGGCTGAACCTGTTCTGGCGCTGAGGACATGTGTCCTCCTTCTAAAGTCATTTGATTAGGTCCATATTCAGCACTGCCCTCCTTCAAAGTATGACCCCTCTTCATTTATCATGGAGGCCAGGGATCCAACTGAGAGAAAAGAAGGAAGAGGATTTGGGGGAGGAGGATGTGTGAGTTTTTTGCTTGTTGGTTTGTTCGAATCCAGAAATGTTAAAGGGAAAGTGGATGAGAAGTTGGGCTGATGTCAGTGTACAAAGGGCTCTCGCGCACTTGAGTGGGTACATCCGGTGCCACTATTAAGTCTTTGTCCGTGCAGGGTTCTTTTTCAGTCTGTCCCTGTCCCACCTGATAGCATTCGTTTTTCGTAATGTGGGACACATTATATTGCAGACAAATACACAAGACTGGAAAATACTGTTTCACTATATTAGTAATTTGAGTATATTTACATCATTCTTGAGGTGCATTCCTTAAGATTTAAAAATTATTTAGACAGCGTAGACATTTTTAAATTTCTTAGTTTATACTTAGCAAAAGACAACTTTTAGGGAAGGAGCAGACACCTTACCCATTCATGCGAATAAAATTCCTGCCTTTTTATTTTCTCTTAGTAGCCTCAGAAGAGACTAGAAATTCAATAACATAAAAAGTTATTGAACTTTTAGGTCATTATCAAACATCCAGGTTCTATTTTTTTGTTTGTAGATCAGTCCAAACAAGTTGTAGTTGAATCTCTCTACATCATCAGCTGCTATGGGACCTTAGTGGAGCACATGATGGAGCCACGGCCGCTCAGCACTGCCCCCAAGATTAGCGATGACACCCCACTGGAAATGATAACATCTCCTCGAGCCAGCTGGACTCTGGTTAGGTAATAGCACCTTTCTGTTTTCTTTTGTTTAAAAATTTTAGAAGTTTATTGTTGAAAGTATTACATAGGCGCCCCCCCCCCCCCTTTAAAAAACTGTTTAAATGTCAGTGGTAGGCTCTTCGGGACTGGTTTTGGCTGTGGGTTGGGGACTTGGCTCTTTGGTTCCTGGCTCTGCCTTTTGGCAGTGGGTTCAGCTGTTCAGGATGAGTGTCAGCACATAGGGACTAGGAAAAAAATTTAATTCATAGTGCACACATACATTCTGGCCTGGTTATAGGACCACGTTTTAAATGGTCAGATATCTGGTTATCTTGTGACAGCATTTCATAGATAAGCATAAACCCTTCTGGAGAAAGAATCCACAATCTCACTTGAAACCCCTCATCTCCAGAGGCCCTTGTCCGTGGACCCGCACAGTGATGGGTCTGCCGCCCAAGCACTGCCTTTTCCGTCCCCCTCAGACTGTAGTACATAGGCCGTAAAGTCAAGCTTCCATGCAGTTATTATAACGAATGAGTCACTCTCTAAATAATACTTTGAGTACATTACAAGGAAATTATACTCCGCGGCGTTAAACACAGTTGGTTAAGTTTGGAAAAAATAAATTTTTTTCCCAGTGATATCCAATTTTCAGTTTTTTCTTAATAGCTATATTGAAGTATAAAATATTAAATGTGTACAATTTGGTAAGGTTTGACATTGGATACAGTTGTGGAAGCCATCACCATAATTAACATTATAAATATATTCATCACCTGCAAAGGTTGTTTAATACTTTTTTTTGATCTCTCCCTCCTGCCCCTCTTTATCCCTACCTCTGCCATGGAGCACCAGGCAACCTCTATTTGCTCTCTCTCACTGTAGATTACTTGATGACTTTCAGAAGTTTATATACCTGGAATTCTTTTTTTTTTTTGTCTTGCTTCTTTCATCCAGCAAAGTTATTTTGCTTCATCCCTGTTGTGGCATGTATTGATAATTTTTTTTCCTTTTTGAAATTGAGACATAATTTACACATAATACAGTTCACCCATTTAAAGTAAATTTTCACTAGGTTATGTACTCATCACCACAATCAGTTTTCATCAACCCCAAGGGAAACTTGATACCCATTAGCAGTCATTCATTTTACTTTCTGTCTCTATAGATTTACCTACTTAGGACATTTAATATAAATGGAATCAGACAAAATGGAACCTTTTGCATCTGACTGCTTTCACTTAGCATAATGTTTTCAAGGTCCAGCTACGTTGTAGCATGTATCAGAACTTTTTTCTTTTATGGCCAAATAATATTCCATTGCATGGATATACCACATTTTGTTTACACATTCATCCGTTGACCCACACTGTGATGTGACTTTTTACCTGCCATGAATTATGCTGCTGCTAAGAACATTCGTGTCCAAGTTTTGTGTGGTTATATATTTTCAGATGACTTTCATATATACCTCAGAGAACACGTCCTTTTGAACTCTTTCTCCTTGGATGTTTGTGTTACCTCTTCTCAGACGTGGGTTTTGATTTTTCTTTTTAATTTTCCACATGCTTCCCCTTATTTCCAGTCTCATGCTCACTGAAAATAGAGAGAAACTAACATGAATAGATTGGAAGGTTTCCTTTACAGCTTTCCCCCAATATATAAGGGCTAAGACAGTACACGTATTTATTAAGAATCAGATTCCTGCCTGGCTGGTGTGGTTCAATGTTTAAGCATTGACCCATGAACCAAGAGGTTGCTCAATTGGTTTGATTCAGGATCCCCAGTAGGAGGCAGCCAACTAATGTTTCTCTCATGAATGTTTCCATCTCTTTCTCCCTCTCCCTTTCTCTCTAAAATCAATAAAAACATATTTTAAAGAAATGAATCAGAGCCCTTCTTAAAAGTACATAATCACTAGAATATAAGCTAATATGAACTGAGAAGTTAAATCTAGAGTAAAACGTTTTCAGTGTAGTGTACAATGAATGGTATAGGAGAGACAGAAAAAATTGGTCCTGACACGTATGGGAGGAAACAGACAAAAATGGATATGAAAATGATCCCTTTCTTTTTGACATTTTAAAATACTCTTATATTGATTTTTCAAGGCTCCAGCGTTCTTTACTGCTACTTTACTGCACTAGATTGATTTGATCAATAGCTTATTTATCAGGTTATTCATGAGTAGGCAGATCTAATTAAAATTACTGCCCCATCATTGTTGAAATAAGTGCTTTATTTTGGAACTCAGATGCTAATTTGTTCTATAATACGTCACCCATGAGCATATCTGTGTTTTTTTCCCCACCATTTTTTCCCTGCTTTATTCTATTTGAAAATACACACATATTCTGAGAATTGAGAGCTCTAACAATTGTCAGAAATTAGGTAAAATTAGTGCTACTTAGTTTTGACCTTTGAATCCACACTTCCTCTTTGTCCAGTATTTTCAATGTCTTGTCTGTCCAATGCAAGGTGGGGAGGGGTTCTACTTTAAACTGATATTGGCTCTGTGTGATTAGTACGAATCACTGCCACCTTTTTATTCTTTTCTAAGCAGATGGCCTTGTGTTTTAGGTTTCAGCACTCCACCAAGTTCATTTTAATGATTACAAAGATAGTGTGAGTTTATATCAGTGTCTGTAAGTGGTGACAGTGATGTTGATTTACATATCATCTATTAAACCTAAATATTAATATTCTTCTGCTGTTTCCTTAGAACTCCTCAATGGAATGAATTGCAGCCACCATTTAATGCAAACCACCCTCTGCTCCTGGCTGCAGATGCTGTACAGTATTATCAGTTCCTGCTTGCTGGCCGTAAGTAGTTCCTGTGTTTTTCCTTCCCTATAGTTATTTTGAGATTTCATCTTAAAATGCCGACTTTTAATGCAGCATTCACCGGCCACTAATAATCAGATGGCGACAATAAGATATTTACTACAAATATAAACCATAAGACTTAGCACGCGATAAGTAAGCCTCTGCTGTCCTTGTTCCCGGCCGGGAGATGCGTGCTGTTACATAAGCTGGGAGGGCATATCTGGTGGGCTCAAAGGTGTCAACAACGACAACAACAACCACGAAAGGATACTGGTGTCTGTTTCTGACATGAAAAAATTAAGTACTTTTCATTGCGAAAACCGTGTTGGCATATTTTTCTTTTTGTATAAGTTTACTTGCGAGAATGAAGTAGTGATCACAACTCCATTGGTTTTTGTACGTCTGTTTTCATATCCAAACCCTTACTTTATAGAGATTGATCTGGGTTCTTTTGTTTCTTGAGAAGATGTACATTGAGATAGAAACAGCCTTGTTTCGGGGGGAGGGCAAGGGGACATGAAAAGACAATTTAGTATTATCCACTTTATGGTCATAGAATTAAAAATTCCTCACAATTATAATCCAATTTTGTAGAAGTGACTAGATCCTTCATTTCCCTTCATGGGTCTTAGCAGGGCATGTTTTTAAGAAACTCCCTAAAAATCAACACTGACATGTTTTTAATGGAGTTTTGTTGTGTCGGATTTATTTCACTTGCTGTATTTATACAGCATGAGGTAAAATATTTTCTAAAACTGTTTTATTTGATGTTTATAATGTGTTACATATTAAACTGAAACAGAGAAAATTTATTGACTTTGCTCTAAAGTTATGAGACTATAATTGCAACAAACAGTTGGCAGTCTTGCTCTCTTATATAATTGAACTCACTGATTTTTCCAGTATACATTTATTGAGTGATTTCTTCATGCCAGGCACTTGTGATTTAAAGTGAATAGTACGTTGCTCTGTCCTCAGTGAATTCACTGTCTGTCTCGGGAGGTAGGTGTTTAATGAAAGAGTAATATAAAATCAGTCAGGCACATCAGTGAAGCGTTTGGTTAACAGTGAATTATAAGAGCAGTGACTTAAATTGCCAAAGCCTTTACCAGGAGGGGTTTATGTAAGTGGTATTTTGGTTCAAAAACTGAGTACATGATAGTTGTTAGGTCCTAGGTTATCTAAGCATATATTTAACTCTAGCATATGCATTAGAAAAAAACATGACACTTATATAATACCTAATTAAAACAAGAGCATTTCCCTCTACCCTTTATTATGGGTGGAAATAATTGTTAAGTACAGTTGACTCTTTCAGAATTAATATTAGTTTGTTTGTTTTATTATTTTGATAGGTCTGTCCAGTAGACCAAGCAGGTCTCAAATATTGGCAAAAAGATATGGGCAAAAAATAAAATGCATCTGTCTTTATCCTTTAATTTTTTGTTCCAGCAAATTAAAGCTGCTTGATATTACTTGATTATAGCAGCTGTAAACACCTTGTCCAATTCTAGGAACTACAAAAATCCCCTAGTGCATATTTTAAGAAACACTACTGTAGGCAAGAGCGAGCCATCAAATGCTCTCCTTGGAACAACACCGTAAGAACTGCATTTTAGAAAGATCAGTCAGGCAATCTGGTAATAGGCGGTCCAGAGGAGGGCAGGGGAGTAGATGCTGAGTGATCCTGGAGCGAGAAGAGGACTTTAATGAAGGCTGTATTACACAAAAGTCAGGGCAGGTCTGGGATCCAGAGCAGAGTAGGGATAGAAAGGAATGAGAGATAATTTGATAGAATGCAGTCACTGATGATTCTGTGATTTCTAATTAAAATATATAATATAATGCATTTCACATGACCCTTTTGAATATCAGGTGGACTAGCAATGGGATAAGAATGAAGAGTCCTAGGTTCCAGCTCCTAACCATTTTTCAATAACTTGATAAATAAAAAATATCAATAATAATAGTTACTGTTATAAAGGAGTTGTTATGGTCAATGAGGTGATGCTAAAGTCCTTTAAAAACTAACACAGTACCCTTATTTTCAAATAGTAGACTTTAGGGCCTTAATAATGAAATAGCTATTCTGGCCACTTGATGGATCATCATTAATACACTTTTTCTTATATTTTGAAGTGTTACTATAGATGTAACCTAATAGGTCAAAAAATACCTAAGCAACAGGTAATTTTTTACTACTTCTGTACATTGAGAGTGGAGACACAGAATTCATCTGGATTTTAAAGTCACATTTTCTTACATAAAGAAAGGATATTTGATTGAGAATATGCCAGTATATGACACGATTGAAGCAAATAAATAAATATGCACAACGTGAGATCTGCGTCAGAGGTACAGCCTGACATACAATTGGCAAAAGCAATCAGTGCTGGAGGCAGTTTATAGAGAATACCTTTTCCCTGCCCGTCCAAGTAGAATCTCATTAAAAAGACTTCCTTATTACCTTCCTGCTTTCTCTCCAACGCTCCTTACAGAACCCCGGTGGAAGAGTGTGGCCTCTTGAAACACCATAGTTGACGCTGGGGAGTTTTTGGCTTTACTTAGCCGTATTGAAAAATCACCTCTTATTTCCCGACTTGAAGACCATTGATAAATACATTCTACAAATATTTTCAAATAGAGCCATTTGGAGTAAAATTGCAGTGCTAACTTCACAAATGCTGCAAGCATTTTCTTTGGTTCTATTTGGATCTGTGGATCAGGTGAAGTAGACTTGTGCAAACTCCGGAAATGATAATAATAATCATAGACAAATAATGATGTAAAAGGAATTGGGAAAGATATTTGGTCTCAGGGAGAAGAGAGTAGGAGAGCGGATGTCTAGCAAGGAGTCCCCACTCCCCTCCCAGCCCTGTAATCATAATAGATGCCCTGCTAGTTGATGAACAGAGATCTGCATGTGTGGCAGGAGGGCGACTGGTGGGGAGGGAAATTAAAACCTACCTGAAACACTAAATACTAACTTTAAAGTGAAGTAAGTAAAAGGGCCAACTTTTATATTACAAATATAAAAGTTACAAACTGTGGTCACATTTCCTACGTATATTAATTGAATGGAATGGTATAAAATTGAGGATTTGGGGTATATCATTGAGTCATACTAGAGCTGCAGTTGCTAACCTTTTGAACCTTACAGACCACTGGTTGGTGACCACTGCTCCAAAGGTTTCCTTAAACCAGCAGTCGCCAGCCTTTCTGACCTCATGGACCACCAGTGGTCTGTGGATCACCGGTTGGTGACCGCTAAACTAGAGTGCTCCATACAGAGGTCCCTATGGAGGCAGGGAGAACTCTTCGTTAGTAGGTTGAGCCGTAGGAATTGCTGTTTTAAATAAGTTTTTTAAAAAGTCAAATACCAGCAAAATGACATGGTTTGAATATATTGATGAATTTATATGTGCAAAGTGAATGTAAGATGGTAATCTGATCTTTATATAACTCAGTATAAGTAAAAGTTGGGAATTATAAAAATGTTTTTTTCCTTGGTTATAAGTAATCTTGGGAATAGTTGATTATACAGAGATTAATAATTTTTTTACTGATGCCTTTTCTAAAATAGGCATTTTAACTATGATCCTAAAGTAGATGACCTTTTTTAAAAAAAAGTCTGTTCCAGAGCTTCCCCAATTGTAAATTAAAAAGGGGCATCCTGAATTGACTTAGGGAAAGTTGTATTCATGGGGAGAAATAAAGTTTCCTCCTTTTCTTTCAGGGAATTGGGCAGCAGCAGTATTTTTAAGTTGCTAACATTAGATAACTTTGTTGGGGGTGGAGGTCAGACTTCTTTCTAAAATAATCCTTGGGTATATGAGAAGTTCCTCCCTAAGCTTATTGAGGTTTTCTGTTAAATAAAGGCCATTCAGCAGAAATACAGCGTTGATACACAACAGAAAGGTGACTGGGATATATAGAACCTTCCTGTGCTTTACTGGGAATGTAATTGTCTTCCTCTGCCTTTAAAGCATCTTAGGAATGGTGGGGAGAGCCTTTGCCACCAGCTGGCCAGGAATGAAGAACATTGAAAATGCTTAAAACTGATGTCCTTCACACCAATGTGTTTCGATTAGATTTGTGTGTGAAAATAATGTGCTTTGATTTCATTATTTCTCGAGGTTCCATTTCCATAGTAGCTCCCCACAAAGACAGAATAACAAGGATCAGTTTACATCCTGCCTGAAACAACAAATACCAAAATAGAGTTTAAAGCAAATGTTTTTGAGTCCTTGGACATCAGGGACTACAGGATAGTGATCCTCGAGAGATGGGAAATAATGGGGCAAGCCCTATAATTGCCTTGGTTTATTGCCTTAAAGGATTCTCTAGACTATGCTTCAGTGATGGGAAATCCAAGTGGAATGAAGAGTGGACAGCACCGAGTCCAGCAAGACCAAGGGAGAGTGTCTATCAGCAAACTACAATGAACTGTTATTGCAAAAAAAAGTGTTGCTGAAACACAGTGGCTTCATGATTTCATTTACATGTTGTCTGTGGCCACTTTAAAATAATAACCACAGAGCCGAGTAATAGTGCAGAAACCATATGATCCACAAACCCCCAAATATTTACTATTTGTTAACTCCTAACCTAGAATTAGCCAGACTGGTTATTAGAATAGATAGATCAGCACAAAATGAGAACTCTGAACATCTGCACAGGGTCCTCTTCTAGTATTCAACATAGGACTGATGGCTCTGGGGAGCTACCCAAAGCCAAGGAAACAGCAACCACAGAGAATCTTAGAGGGCAGAGTGCCTGGAGCTCACACAGGGTCAGGAATGGTGACACTAACTCAGTTATCATAACTGTATAGCATATATTTAAAAAGTTAGAGATGTGGAAGATAGTAAAAAGACTCAACGTCCTAGATATAAAAACCTAGATGTGAAAGTTGCATTGGATAAAATTGTGAATAAGTTAGAAATTGCAGAAGAAAATATTAGAGAAATTATCCATAATGAAATGCAGAAAGAAAAAGAAATGAAAAACAGTGTTACTGAGCCGTAGGATAACATACACTTGAAATGAGAGTCCCTGAATCAGGATGATGGGGTAGGGGGTGGGGTGGGACAAAGAAATAGCCAAAAATGTTCAAATCCGATATATCCAAGAAGAACAATAAATCCCAAAACACAAGAAACATGAAGAAAACCATATCAAAGTACACAATTACCAAGCTGCTCAAAGTTATTTAGAAAGAGAAAAATCTTAAAGGCAGCCAGTGGTTAAAAAAACACAAAAAGAAAGAAAGCCATCACACAGTGAGGAACGGTGATGAGAATGACAGGTTCCTCTTAAGCACTGAAAGGAAACAACTGTGGACTTAGAATTAAATCCTCTCAAAAAGTAGTTTTCAAAATGAGGGCAAAATAAAATACTTTCTTCAGATATACAGAAGATTAAAGAATTTATCAGCAGCAGGCATGCTGTACAAGAAGTCTTAAAGGAAGTCCTTTAAGCAGAAGGAAAGTGGCAGCAGATGGAAGAGAATGAAGAACACTGGACATGGTTAGAACATATAACATGTTTTTGGGTAGTTATTCAAGTCTTTTTAAAATATAATTTACTGTGAACACAAAAATAGTATCAGCACATTGTGGTTTTAAAAATATGTGTGTGTGTGTGTATACACACACACACATACATATACATTTTATATATACAGAAGTGTATTATGAACTTTACAATGTATGCGTGTGTGTGTGAATGTGTAACACAAACACACAATAACAACAGTAGCATAAAGGCCAGAAGTGTGGGAAATAGGACATTATTGTAGGTTTTCATAGTATTGTGAGTGATACAACATCACTTAAAGATAGTAAACTGTGATATTAAACCTATACATAATGCAATCAAAAGCAGTCTATAGCAAGAAAGGGAGTAAAATGGAAACAAATAAACAAGCTGATGTGGCCTTAAGTATATCAATGATCATTATAAAAACTCAGTTACAAATGATCTAAACAGCCTAATAAAAATTCAGAGATTGTCAAATTGGGTAGAAATATAAGCTCCAACTATATACTGCTTAGAAGAAACATACTTTACACCCTGAGTTGCTACATTAATAGCAGACTAAGCTGAACACTCCACCCAACAACTGTAGAAAACATTATTTTCAAGTGCACAGGGAACACTGACCAATGTAGGTCATCTTCTGGGCCATAAAACAAGTCTCAATAATTGTAAAAGCTTTCAAGTCATACAAAGCATATTCTCTGACCACAAAGGAATTAAATAAGACATGGATAACAGATCTGGAAAATCCACAAATATTTAGAAAGTAAACAACATACTTCTAAGTCATACTTGGTTCACAGAAGAAATCAAAAGGCAAATTAGAAATTACTTTGAACTGAATGAAAATAAAAAAGAACACATTCATATCTTAGAATGCTATTCAGCAAAAGAAAAAAAAGTTGATTGAAGTATAAGTACATGCAACAAGTTGGATGAATTATGGATGTTATGCCAAGTGAAAAAGGCCAGTCTCAAATCTTACATACTAAAATTCTTAAAAGCACCAAAAGAAAAAGATTCCATTTATACAACATTCTCATAATGACACAATTACAGAGATAGGTGTCAATCAGATCTTAGAACCAGAGTAGTAGGGAGGTTGCTGTGACTATAAATGGGGTGGTAGATCGTTGCGGTGAGGGGACAGTTCTGTATCTTGATTGTAGTAGGGGTTGCACAAATTAACAAGTGAAAAAACGGAATAGAACTATGCATAAACATACACACACGTCCTCTGTAACACAGAATGTATGCGTATACAACTGTATTTGTAAACTGGTGAAATCTGGATATGGTCTATGGGTTTAGAATGGCAGCTTCTGGGCTTGGAAACCAGGTAAAAGGGGTACAAGACCTCTCTGTACCATTTGTACAGCTTTTCACGAATATAAATAATTTCAAAATGAAAAGTTGAAAGAAAAGTATGAGATTTCTGAGATGTCCCTAAATCTGTACTAAAGGGGAAATTAATAGGACTAAATGCCTGTTTTATAAAAGAGAAAGTTCTGAAATCACCTCAATTTCCACATTCAGAAGCCAGAAAAACTCCACCATATTAAAGTACAAAGGTGGAAATAATAAAGGTCAGAGTGGAAATCAGTGAAATGGAAAATATGAAAACAATAGAAAAAATATAAATAATATAGAAAAATAGAAAAAATCAATTAAATCATGATGTGGTTTTCTTCTTCTTGGGATTTGTGAAATTCCTGGGTCTGTGAATTTATAATTTTCATCAAATTTGAAAACTTTTATGCAAATATATCTTCAAGTATTTTTTCTGTCAGTTTCTCTCTCCTGTTGTGACACCAGTTGGTTGATCACTTGATATTTTCCAAGTTCACTGATTCTTTATTCAGTTTTAAAAATTGGATTTCCCCTCTATGTTTATTTTGTGGAGTTTGTATTTATACATATTTAAATTTATCAATTCTTTTATTAATTTTTTTATTTTTTCACTTCAGATATATTTTTCATTTCTAGAAGTATCATTTAGATATTTTTTTCTATCTTTCCTCGTTATGTCAGTGTTTGAACATATGGAATGTTTATTTTATGATAGATATTTTAGAGTCCATTTGTGCTAATTCTTTTCACAATTATATATATATATATATATATATATATATATATATATATATATATTCTTTTTTTTCTTTTTTTTCTTTTTTTTCTTTTTTTTATTGATTGATTTTCTCCTTGGTATGGGTTATGATTTTTTCTTTCTTTATGTGCCTAGTGATTTTTTAAAGGATGATGGGCATTTTCAATATCGTGTTATTGAGTGGTGGACTGTTTTATATTCCTAGGATGCACTGAAGATTTAATTGGAATACATTTGACTCTTTCTATTTATTAATATTTGATTGAACAAAAATACACATTTTAACTTCTAAGCAGCATGCAGTGACTATTGGATTTTCGGGACCCTGTTACTAGACAGTTACACTGAAGACACATAGTTGATATCATGATTCCCCACTAGGTTGGTGGGTTGGGCTAAGGGAGGCCTGCTCACTGGGGAAAGGGCCTTGAAGATGGAAACGGGAAAATTATGTTATTTTTATTCTCATTAATCTGTATGTTTCTATGCTTATTTAATTATTGTTATTCAAAGTTCGTAACAGCCTTTTGCTTAGGGCTAATGTACTTATTTGAGGAGATAATATAAATCTGTCTTATGTAGCAGGTAGTGGAAGTGTATGATTACAATTACTTTTTAAACTTCAAATGCTTAAATTCTGTGTATTATCTTGATCTTATAATAGTTGTGCTAACTTTACTTTTGACTCATTTTCCTAAAATAACTATAATAAGGAACATGTACATGAGTTCTATAAAACATTGTGATAATAGCATTAATTAATTGGTATAGAAAAATTTTAAGATTGAAGAAGTTATTTATTAGTGCTTCTTACATGGCCCACACTGAGGCTCGAGCCCGCAATCTGGGCATGTGCTGTGACTGGGAATTGAACCGTAATCTCCTGTTTCATGGGTCGACACTCAACTACTAAGCTACCTCGGCCAGTGGAGATCTTGATTCCCAAGTAAATTTTGTGCTGCTGTCCTGCTAGCTACAAATATGAGGATAGAAATAGCGAATGTCTTCCTCTATAATATAAAGTCAAATCTTTAGGTTTAGAGTGGAGTCATTTTAAATATTTTACTATCCTATTGTATTATTGGTTTTACAACACTATGGTGATACATTTTGAACACATTGATACAAAAAGGAAAAACAAATTTTGTCTTCTCTACCACGGTCATTGTCAGTGTCCTGGAAAAGCAATTACATATGCAGCAGTTTTCTGAGTTCTCCCTTTTGAATGTCGCATTAGATTTAACCTAACATCCTGGATTGTATCTCTGTTGTGGTTTGTACCAAGTGTGATAGAGGTACTCAACAATATTTCCTTGCATTGTCCATAATAAATATTTGCCCAAGAGTGGGCAAGGGTGGAAGGGGAAGAATGAAATGTTTTTCTTTTGCAGAGGAAACTTGTAACATAGTACTTATTTAAAGAGTATTTATAGTCCATTGTTGGCCATTGGGTGTGTCATGCTGTTCTCTCCAGGTCTAAATATCTGAGGTCGTTGAGAAGCCACTTCAGATCGAGTTCTATTTCACAGTTTTTCTTATTTATGTTTAATTTTATCAACTGATACATGTCCTGTCATAGAAAAAATAATTTCAGTGAAATGAATGGTATTTTTCTTCAAGAGATATATTGACCCTGAATTTAGCCAAGTTGTATAACTTGAGGAACATTTAAATATGTTTTCTTTTTCAGTGAAAATATATCATATGTTTAAATGAAAGCACTATCAGCAATCTGCAAGCCTTTTGAGGGACGAATTAAAAAGTTTGGATTAGATTACCCATTTTCCCTTGTGTTTATGGGATATATGCTTCTTATTGATAATCATATCTTTACATAGATCTTCACTGTGGAATAGCTCATTGGGTTTTTTGTCATTGCTGATTTATTGTTGAGATGCTTCTACATCGAAAGTCCTTATTTTTAAAACATATATTTTATTGATTTTTTACAGAGAGGAAGGGAAAGGGATAGAGAGTTAGAAACATCGATGAGAGAGAAACATCGATCAGGTGCCTTCTGCACACGCCCTACTGGGGATGTGCCCGCAACCAAGGTACATGCCCCTGACCAGAATCGAACCTGGGACCCTTGAGTCCACAGGCCAACGCTCTATCCACTGAGCCAAACTGGTCAGGGCAAAAGTCCTTATTTTTATAATATAATGACCTATACTCTATTCTGAAGTAAATCTTTGCCTTTCTGTCTTTTGTTTTAGTACTCTTTAAAATATTATTTGCTACTAGTATTTTGTTTGGAAAATAAGTAGCAAGTTACATGCCAAGTCACTTTCCTGTCCTAATTGTTCTTAAAATAAAACAAACATAATGGCTTGTTTTATATTTCTAAATGTGTGTTGTTGTTTTTTTTACAGAATTCTAGTGATATTAGTAGCTTAATGTTTCTTTAGGTTGTTTTATGACCTGCTTTTAAGTATACATCTTTTTTATTGATACTGGTATTTATTGCCATTGACTGACTGAGATGGGACATTGATTCTGATAGATTAAATAAAATAATCAATTGGTCACAAAGCCTCTGGTCATTGAGTACGTTGGCTTCTGACGTCATTCACTCTATGCCACTTGAGTTTAAGGTTCTTATGTAAGGACACTGATACCCGTCAATTGGGTAGTGGAGATACGCGATGGAGGCTACAGGGATATCTGTTTGCCCTTTTCTCCAAAAATAAGAAGCTAAAGCAGAATGGCCTGTGTCTGCTCACGTGCAGTAGTGTAATGGGCTGATGTTGGCAGGAACCTGTGATTGGTTGTACCTCAGTTCTATCCATAAGGTTAATTGCCAACAAATGACTAAATGGGAATTTGGGGGGGATGCTCCAGCTGTCTGCTCTGTTAGTGGTAGCAGGAGTTCTGGCGCCATTTCAGGGTCACTGTTTGTTTGTATCTGTCTATCGGAGTTTAGAATACAGTTGTTTCTCTGAGTTTCAGCCTTCTCTATAGAATTTCTGTCAATGGTTTGACTCCATTAGGGGTGCAGGGGAAATAAAAGCCTGAATGACCAATCCACCAGGGTTGTGGATAGACCCTTTCTTTGTCCCTACTCAGAGCACTGCATTAGGTCTCATTATCCATTTATAATAAGTGACTCTGCCCCCTAGGTCACTGAAAAATATTCAGTATGCTTTTCTGACACATAGGGAACTTCTCAGCAGACATATGAAACAATGGGATGTCTGGCAGTCTGGAGGACTATGCACATTGCAAGATTTAAATATATAGCCTTGTGCCAAATCACTCTGGCAGATTTTTTTTCTTTGCTCTTGCGGGGGTCATAAAGGCACTAAAGGAAGCCTGATGTATGGGAGATGAATGTAGTGTTCCCTTTTCATTTCTTTTTCTTCTAATTCATATATATATATATATATATATATATATATATATATATATATATGTTTATTTTTTTTGCATTTTTGTTATCTAGAAAGGATTTGCCTTCATCTCTGCTTTTGCAGTTCCTGGTAGAGAAATATAGAAAGACTTGGATATGGTGAATGGAGAGTGGTTACCAAATATACCCGGCTGGCTCTGGAGGCTTCCGTTGATGTATTAAAAACCTGTCCTCTAGTCCTCTGCTCCGGCCAAAACCAGTGGTGATTAAATCTCCCACTGGAAAGTGTGGGAAAGGATTTGGCCCTTTCTTGGTTACTATCACCCAGCTTTCTTCTGTGATATAAATTTGGACTACTTACCCGAAAGCTCCACATATCTTGTGGTTCTGTCTCAAGCTCCCAGTGTGTAGATGGGCTTGGGAAAAGTTGGAGATGGTATAGTGATTAGTGGTTGAACTGTATTTACAAAGTTAAAAAATTGTATGTTTGTGTAAATTGAAGGACAGTGTCTTGACCAGCAGTCACTAATTGTGTGGCCTTAGCACAGTGCCTGTGGGAAGTACTGATAGAAGCTGTCATTTACCTGAAGTCTGTTGGGATAGATACAATCTGAGAGCCACTTCTGTAGCAATTCATATGAAGAAACTTTGAGAATAGGGAAAATGTAAAGTACTAGGGGCCCAGTGCACGAAGATGCGTGCATGGGGTGGGGGAAGTGCATGGGGTGGGGGCCTGACCTGCCCCCTCTGCAATCTGGGAGCCCTCAGGGAAGTCCTCTCCAATCTGGGAGTTTCTGTCTGTCTTTGCAATCATGTGAGCGAATTGTCTGAGACCCCCAACCCAGTTTGGTTTGTTGCTCACAGAATAACAGAGGCTTTTTTTCCCCCCTTTGCTTCATTGGTGGAGATTTCCTGAAAGTTTTAGGATATCTTCCCTTTATTTTTTCCTAGACACTCTGATTTTACTTATGCCTCTCATCTTTGCTTTTCCTCCATCCCCCACTGCAGTAGTAACTTGCTTTTAGACTCACTTTGCTCAAGAGCAGTGGTTCTCAACTTGTGAGTTGCAACCCCTTTGGTGGTCGAACAATGCTTTCACAGGGGTCGCCTAAGACCATCCTGCATCTCAGATATTTACATTACGATTCATAACAGTAGCAACATTACAGTTATGAAGTAGCAACGAAAATAATTTTATCATTGGTTCACAACATGAGGAACTGTATTTAAAGGGCCAGAAGGTTGAGAACCACTGCTCTAGTGTCTAGGAGATCGATCTGCCACCAGAACTGCGATTCCCAGCATTCTCCCAGCATTCCTGGTGCTCCCCGTGCTCTGGGCTTCCGCTTCTGGTCCTGGGGCTGCCATTAGAACTACTATTCCCAGAATTCCTGGGGCTCCCCACGCTGGGAGCAACTGAGGGAGCCACATCCCCCCAAGCCTCTGGCTCTCATGCTCTGCTCTCCACCCAGCGACTGAGGGAGCCATGGCCCCCCAAGGGAGTGACTGAGGGAGCAACCGAGGGAGCCACATCCCCCCAACCTGCTGGCTCTCCCGCTCTGCTCTCCACCCGGTGCCTGTGAATGCAAAATAACCCGACATCTTTGTCGGGTTAACTTGCGTATTCACTCTTGTTTGGCTGGTGAGTGTAGTGAAGGGACGGTCAATTTGCATGTTTCTCTTTTATTATATAGGACTAGAGGCTCAGTGCATGAAATTCTTGCACTGGGGGTGGGGGTCCCTCAGCCCAGCCTGCACCCTCTCTAATCTGGGACCTCAGGAATCAAACCTAAACCAGCAATTGAACATCCCTCTCACTATCCGGGACTGCAGGCTCCTAACCACTCGCCTGCCTGATAGCCCCTAACCACTTTTGCCTGCCAGCCTGATCACACTCTAACCACTCCCCTGGCAGTCTGATCAATGCCTAACTGCTCCCCTGCCAGGGCTGATCACCTCTAACTGCCCTCGCCTGCCAGTCTGATTGCCCTCAACTGCCCTCCCCTGCAGGCATGGTCACCCCCAACTGCCATCTTGTGACCACCTGGAGATAGCTATCTTTGGGGGCAGCCATCTTGTGTGAGGATGGTCAATTTGCATATTACCTCTTTATTATATAGGATTATTTAAGTTTAAAATGCATATACTTAATTAGGAAAGCTATTTTTCTGTGTTAGAAGCTTACATATTTTGCATTTAGTGTTAGTTGCATTGGCTTGTCACTTTATTAAAAATATATGATATATATATATATATATATATATATATATATATATATATATATATATATGTTCGAAGAGATAAGGAGAGGGAGAAACATCAGTGTGAGAGGGAAACATTTATTGATTGCCTCCTGTATGCCCCCTACTGGGGATAGAGCCTAAAACCTGACATGTGTCCTGACCAGGAATCGAACCAGCAACCTTTTGGTGCATGGAATGATGCCCAAACAACTGAGACACACCAGCCAAGGCCCCAGTTTATTATAATGAATTCATAGTCACACTGTAGACCCCAGGTGTCTTTAATGTAGAAATATTGTAATGAATTCATAGTCACACTGTAGAACCCAGGTGTCTTTAATGTAGAACATTGTTTTTGCTATGTACAATTGCATACTTTAGGATATTGGTACACAGAGGTGTTATCTTAAAAAAAAACCACCAATGATAGAAAACCATATAGTTGTCAGAACTCTCTCCATGACAAGAATTAATATTTTAACTGGATTATAGCACCATTTGATAAATTGCTTACTAAATACATCAAAATTGATTGGACATTTCGTATTTGAATTGACAAATGGGTGCATTAGGAGAAGGAGGGAAATCCATTAATTATAACTGCTCTCTACTGTAGAAATATAATTATATAAATATGGATTTTGTTAAAAGAAAAATCTCTTTATGGTAGTGCTGCTTATATGTGTACCTATACTTCTTTGCCATTAGTAGGAGGGTTTCTCTGAGTCACTGTCCTTTGAGTAATAAAACATAGTAATTTTGCCATATTATATGTTTCAGGCTCTCCTGGTTGCATAATTGTATTTGGTTATTGTTTAAGAAAAGTACAAAGTACCAGGGAAACTTTGTAGTTAAGACTTTCTGCTCAATTCTTAATTTCATCTCTATTTGTCTGTCTTGCATTCTTACATTATTTAAGTCAGAAGCTTTACTTTCGTTTTGATGGTGTATAACCTTCTATCATCACTGAAATTCTCCTTTTATAAAAAAGTTTTTTTTCCCTCATGATTTTTTAAAAAGTGTGTTATTGATTTCATAGAGGAAGGGAGAAGGAGAAAGAGAGAAACATCAATGAGAGTCATTGATTGGCTGTCTCCTGCATACCCACATTGGGAAGCCTTGACCAGGAATTGAACTGTGACCTCCTGGTTCCTAGGTCGACACTTAACTGAGCCAAGCTGGCTGGGCTCTCATGATCTTTCTTCCTGAAGGTGCCCAACCCAGTGACCAAGGCATAAGGGATCTTGGTGAATGCCATAGATTGTCTCCACAGTTCGAATCTGTTCTCCTTATTGTTGTCATATGACAGGAGGCTTTTCACCATGTGATTTTGTGGAACTTGGTCAAGAGACAAGAAACACTGAATTGCCTTCATTGCCTTTGTACCATTAGTTTCTTGCCTTTCCTACTATGCTTTCTTTGTATTGTAAGACCACATGAAGAGCATCGGAGCCACCCTTACATGTCAAGTCTGGGTCAGAGTTGAGACTTATAAGGACTATTCTGAGGCTAGTGTTTTTGTTTTTTGTCTTCTCTTTGCACTCTGCTAGTCTTTAAGGCTATCTTTCAGGTGCCAATGGTTCTTGTATGGTTATGTCAAATACATGTTTAAGAAATCAAACCAGGAGCCCAAAGTACTTTGGTTCTGAAAGTAAACATAAAGCTTCCTGAAATGCCTCTAACTTCCTTGTGTTGTAACTTCTGATCAAATTATTTTTTCTCTATTGTTTGATAGCTTTATATGGTGTTTTTGATCAGGATACATAGGTACTTATTAAGTTGAAAAAATGATTAATATAGGAGACATGGTATACAGAAATCATGGAAACTCTAGATGAGTGATATGATATAGTTGATATCTGAGATAAACCATCTCTTGAATGTTTCATATGAAAATTTTAATTAGAAATAATGAACTAATAGGTAAAGATATGATGAATTGAGCCAGTTTATTCTTCAGGTTGAGAGTGAGGTGTTTGGCATTTCCAGTTCTGTCTCTCTTTAATGTAAGGTGGATAAAGTGTTATGAGAAAGCCACCCACTGTGATATCTTTATACTTGAATATACATATAATGGCAAGGACATAAAAAGAAGTAATTGTCACACCATTACATAATTTATTGGTAACACAGTGGCAATGATTTGTGGAGCTAACTTTCAAATAGCTTTACATTGTGTATCCAAAGAGGTGAGAGCAAGCCTTGGAAAATCTTTGAATCTGGGCTATTTTCTCTCTTTCTTTATCCATGTGGTCTTGGTCCTATGAATTTTTTGATTTAGTGAGAGGTAAATTTTGAATGTTTTAGTTTCTTTATTATATGGTACCTATCGTGTATCCTTAATGATGTTTAAGAAAGGTTTTAAATTATGTTCTTATGGATGGGTTGAAAATGTTGATGTCCTCCAAGTCTAAAAGCTTTTCACTCTCCATGCCAAGAGAATGCTGCCTCTTTTTGTCCTTAATTCTCCCTGCTGTATAATGATCTGTACTTTTTTAGGATGTAACTATCTAAGAGATAGGCGGAGACTGGGAGAAAAGTGCATTAACTCTTTGCAAAAAGTAACTTTTTTTTCCATTTTCCCTCTTGTGAAAAGTTCCCTCCACCTTCCTTTAATTTTGTTGTTAGGCTTTATTCTGGAGGCTGAACTGAGTACCTTAGACTCTGTTTTTCAACTGTGCATGTGGGGATTAAGGACAAAAAGTTCACAATAACTGACCGAATGCAGTTTAATGAACCCAAATAGTGATTTCTTACCTTCAAGACATCAGTTAACAATAGGTTCTGCATATCTTCTACTTATCTTACTCTCTGATAGAAGATATTCTATTTTGAAATGCCAGAAAAAATGCATCTAAACTACAGGGTGAAATATGAGAATACAGTTGCCACTGTTGCAGGATTACAGGTTATATTTCTACATAGAATCAGCACTAGGAGAGTTCTAGCTTCCAGCACATAGTCATTCCCCTTAACAAGAACACACTCTACCATGTGCACTAGAGCTGAAAGGTGGTCCTGTATTTGATGTGTGCAGTTGTGTGAATACAGCAACAAGGATAAATGGATATGTATGGAGTGAGTGTGTATAGAAGCACCCCCACCCCCAAAGAAAATGTCACTAAACCTAAGAAATTAGGAGAAATGTCCCTGACTCATTATGTAGTAATTGCAACTTTGTTTCATGCATTTGTTTTCATCATCCTATATAATAATCCTATATAATAAAAGGCTAATATGCAAATTGTCCCCTTTGGAGTTTGACTGCTTGCTATGATGTGCTTTGATCACCAGGGGTGCAGTGTGGAATGAAGGAAGGCCCCGACCAGCAGCTGGCAGCCAGGGGAAGGAAGGTCCCAGTCGGCCCTGATCACCAGCCAGGCTAGGGACCCTACCTGTGCACAAATTTCATGCACCGGGCCTCCAAGATATGCATCTGATTTCTTTGTTTTCCTTTTTTGATTTCTTGGATTGACTACACTAACCATACAAATTTCATTGTGATTTCTCCACAAATTTTAAAAATAAATATTAATTTTTAAACACGTACATGGCATACACAATTAGAAGGTCCCAAGGAATACTTATTGGAAAATAAGTCATCTGTCCTCAGCCACCCTTAGGCCCTTTCAAAAGGCACTGCTGTAATGACAGTTGCGCTTTGATTACAATGAGTTTGTTCTTATTTAGACTTCTTTGCCTGGGCAGGTTATATAAACTGTGGTAGGACAAAGTTGTTATTTATAACCTTACATGGAAGATACTATGCAGTGATAATATGGTTCTGTAAAATAGCAAAGTGGCCCATCTGGCACAGTTTAGTCAACCTGTGAATCAGGAGGTCATGGTTTGATTCCTGGTCAGGGCACGCAAGTGGAGGCATGCAAGAGGCAGCCGATCAATGATTCTGTCACATCATTGATGTTTCTATCTCTTTCCCCTTCTCTCTTCCTTTCTGAAATAAATAAAAATATGTTTAAAATAGCAAAATGGACTTCTTTCACTTTCCTGCTATTGTTTTAATATCTACAGAATGCAGTTGTATTATGAATTGAGTTGATATAACAAACATCAAATAGGCAGTGTGTACATCTTTTCAGGTAAATAAACTCCATCTTACCTTCATTGAAAATGTTTTCAAGGGATTCTTGCACTCTGTTCAGTCCTTAGAAACACATTGGGAGAGTTTGAAATTTTTTGTGGAGTAGCTGATCTTGCCCATAGCATGCAGCCATTGTGTTTTTATTATGTTTAGGGTTATGATGAGGAGCCAAACTAAATTACAACCCTTTCCAGACTACCTCCAGGTGTAACCTGTCCAGATGCTGAATGTACAATGAGCATTAGGGCAGCAGGAATAATAACAAGTGAAAGCTCCTTAGTTTATGTCTTCTGTGAGAATCTTACATGGAACTTGGGGGATAGGGAAGAGAAGGCAGAGCGGGCAAGGAAGAGAGGCACCCAATGTTTGTTATTCAGTGAATCTGTTATTTCACAGACAGTGATATGGCATTGTTCTAGTTATATTTTGCCTGTGACTGTTACTCTAGGATTGTGGAATAAAAGGCAAGTGAAAGGAGAGATGCACAATGACTGACGGCTAGAACACTTTGTTAATTAATTAGAGAACATCCATGGTGACGCACGGTCAGGGTGCAAGGAAGGCCATTGATCGGTTTAACATATAACATAGGGAAAGCTTTTCCCTTTTATGGAGGGTAACACTTCAGATGTTCTTGCGCTGGTACTGGATATGGCTGCTAATAAAGTTCAGTGAGTTCCTTACATTTAAGTTGAAACATTTCTAAATCAAGGAGAAAACTTCTTTCTAGACTTCAGTAAAATTGAGTCAGGCCCTTAATAAGAAGAATGCTACCTATTTCTTAAGGTTGTTAGTGGGGTTTTACCTGAAAGCATTCTCTTTAAAAAAAAAAAAAAAAGGTTCCCTCCCCAGGAATACTATGCAGCAGTAAAAAAGAAGGATCTCTTACCCTTTGATGCAGCATGGAGGGACCTGGAGAGTATTATGCTAAGTGAAATAAGCCAGTCAGAGAAAGACAAGGATCATATGATCTCACTCATGTGTGGAATCTAATGAACAAAATAAACTCTTGAACAAAATAAACCCAGAACACAGAAACATAGAACAGACTGCACAATCTCAGAGGGAAGGTGAGGGAGGGTGAGTGAAAGGGAAAAGATCAACCATATAACTTGTATGCATATATGTATAACCCACGGATGCAAACAGTAGGACAGTGAAGGCCTGGACGGAGGATGGAGAGAGGAAGGAGGAGGCTGGCCAGAAGGGGTCAGTGCAGGGGGAGGGAAAGGGAGACGTATGTAATACTTGGAACAATAAGGACTTACAAATATATATACTTTTACCATAAAAATTTTTTTTTAAAGCCAGGGTTTAAATTTTGTCAGTTTGATAGTAGGGAAGTATGGCTTTGAATGAGTAAATCTCTGATTACTGCTTTTACATGTGTTTGTTGGTTGTTGTAGTTCCCCTCTTGTGTGACCTGCGTGTTCATTGGCAGAACCTGAGACCATTTTGCTTTTGGATGGCCTTTTGAGCCTTTCTTTTTAAAGGCAGATTTTAGTTTCTGTGCTAAGAAACTACATTCCCAAGCAGATTTCTTTCTTAGGTTCTGAGTGCTTTCTGATCAGAAACAGAGTTTGGTATAGAGCCCTCTCTTATTGTATGGTTGCTTTACAAATGCTGTTTTTAATAAGTACCAAAACTATATTGAAGTTTGTCCTTGGATGAGAGTTTATCACTGTTGGCCTTTGGGTGAACTTGGAGCCTGAGCTGTTTCATTCAAGGCAGCATGATGTCATCTAACTCACAAATTTCTGTTGCTTGAAAAAGGCAACATGTTTCCCTTACATAACCTAAAGGGCCGAGTAATGCTGGCACAACATTATTCACCTCTCAGGTCTCCACTAAAGACTTCAGCATGGTGAGGGTTTTATTGTTTTTGGAGGGTTGGTGGGGAGATGGTAGAGAGCAGGGGACCCAGCTCATACTCGCTTTTCCAAAATAGATCCATCTTTGTTTCTGCGTATTAAATACCGTGTTTTCCGGTGTATAAGATGACTGGGCGTATAAGACAACCCCCAACTTTTGAGAAGATTTTCCTGGGTTAAAAAGTCGTCTTATATGCCGGAAAATACGGTATCTCTGAGTTTCTTTCTGGGTCCAAATAGTCAGCATATGAATGTATTTTAGGGTTTTCAGCAGAAGCTAAAGCCAAGAGCTGTATCTCATATAAAACTCTAGATACCACTCGCTTTTTTAAAAAAAAAATTTTTAATTTTATTTAATATAATTGGTCTACAATTCATATTGGTTATATATAACTAGGTTGCATTTGAATCAGCATTTCCCTCCTTATTTGTGAAGCAGATTTCCCTGATTCCATAGCATTGAGATTCATTTCCAGGAGCAGAACAGCCTTTTAATGTCTCCTAAATTTGGGAGCATGGAATTCACCAGCAGCAGAACCTGTAGTTCATTAGCTATGTCCTCCGAAGCTTCCAGAGCTCCAGCTAAGAGAATTTATTACTGGGTGTTTAAGAAATGGATGGGAGAATAGAACAAGAACAGAACAGAACCAAATGGATTTCCCCTTCCTTGTTTTTATAAATAAGCACTACCCTGTGTTCAATATTGTGCTTTGTGTTAGTTTATGTAGAAAGGATGCTTATGACCCATATGCGGTTAGTGTTTTAGCTTTGATATGCATTGTCAAGTCTTTTTTTTCTTTCATTGCTTTAAAAGCAAATGGTGCTGGGGGCAAATAATTTTTTTTTTATTCTTTCATCTTAATGGAACACCTAGACCCTATGTACCCTGTTGTAAACTCCATAGTTAGGAGATTATTTTTTCCTGAATACCTAAACCATGTCGAACACACTAAGAAAAGTAATTACCTGCCCTAATGTAAGTTATATTCCATATACTGATGATAAAAACTTATCTCCAGTTTTCTAACCTGAAGACTAGATTTGTTGCAAATGAACTTAGGTTCCTGAGAGCCAGCTGTTAAATTTGCGGTAATTTAGAAAGAATTTGATTCCTTGAAATTGAGGATGTACTGCTGTGGTTTTGGAGAAAACACTCTGAAATTTCAACAGGTTAAAATTTCTCCAGGACTAGGGTTTTCAGCAGAAACTAAAGCCAAGAGCTATAGCTCACATAAAACTCACAGGACTAGTAGTAACTCATTGTTGGAATTTTGGTTCTAATTACATATCCTAACCTACAACTATTACCTATATCCCTTCCATTAAGCCATGTTAATAAAGGAGACTTCAGAGTCACATTCAGTATCTGGTAATACAATGTTAATAATGCTTTAATTTAGCAATTATTACTCGAATAACTTAATACTTTTTACCTATAGTTTTAACAGGATCTAAGTCAATGTTTTTAACTTCCTCTAAATCATAAATGCTATATTTTATGTGGATAATGTTTTAAAAGTCTATACCCATCAATCCTTACGTTATAGTGCAGAAGAGACCTCAGAATACAAAACCAGAGAACTCATGGAAACTATTTATAGAGTTGAGAAGTGATATTATGATTTGATGTTCTCCATTTTGGAATATTGAGGATATTATGTGGAATTCAGACTTAGAAGCATGATCAAAAGACCATTCAAATTTTTTTGTTCATAACTTTACTTAAGTTATGCTTACTTGGAATTCTTTGGGGTTTGGATTAACAGAACTAATTTGCAAAAGTTGGCACTGAAGCACATTGCTTTTTGTTTGCTTTGCACATAAACATAAAATATATATAGTAACACATGTATACATCCCCTCCCACATATATCACTGTAAGACAGCAAAATACGCTTAGTGATTTTTTTTTAGCTTTTATTTACTCACTAGTAGCATGATGTGCTTTCCCGAGGACACAGTATAAACAAAGTCTGGCTCACAGTTACCTCATAATGATCTGCCCATCCTGCCCTGGCATGTTGATCTATACTCATCAGATGCCCAAGTAGAGGCAGTACTTTTGAAGTTATATTCTATAAAATAAATTGACAGGGTATCCTTTTTAGTTAGATGGATAGGCTTGTTTTATATTATTTTACTAGTAGGGATAAAGGCAGGGATGGAACAGGGCAGATATTTTTGTTTTGAAATTTCATACTTTTCCTGTCTCAGCTTTATTAATTATTTAAGAACAGTAGGTAAAATATTCTCAGCTGTTTCCTGGGGGAACTTGGAGAGGTTGTTAGAGACTTGGCTGTACAGTTACTCCATGTGTGCACACACCTCTTAAACTCCTGCACCATGAAGAATCTCTTGCTACCTCCTTGAACCCTAAGATATGATTTTTCACAGCTGGTCAACCCTAAGACTCCTGGGATTCTATAAATTCCTACTTTTCTTTGGGGCTCTCCTCCCCCCATTCTATTTATGGTACTCTTGTTCTAATTTCAGAATATCTTTCCTAATAATTGAGTGGTCAGAGAGCATGGAAATTTTGCTCTTGTCATACATTCAATCCTTTTTCCTTATCCCAGGGTCAAATTTTGAACTTTTTTTCCCATTGTAACCTGGTATATCATTGTTTCCCCAAGGTACTGAAGGTGGAATGTTCTTCCTACCTGATTGGGGAAGTTTTTAAATGTAAAGAAATCTGAGGGAGAAAGAAAGATATTTATGTCATGTTGAGGAAAAGAATATCCCACTCACTGGTATTCTTTTTATATTGTGATACCTCTCAATGCTTCAAAGTATTCTTAATTTGAAACCTCTATTTAGAATTCAAGAGTCAGATTTAATGTTTCATAGATCTATGGTATTTTTACCACTCTCTGTGGAAAGCAGAGGAAGACTAGGAGGAGGAGGAGCAGGAGGAAGTTCCTCCTCCTTCTTCTTTAACTTTTTACAATGGGAAATTCTAAATATTTACAAAGTTAGAAAACAGTAATAAAATGCTTCTGTATGTACCTATCATTCAACTTCAACAAATCATGACTAATCTGGTTTTATCTATAATCCTACTCTTCACCCCATCCCCGCCACTGGATTATTTTTAACTTTTCCCCATTTGGATGATGGATAAATAAGTTTCTAGCCATTCTGGTGACATTACTTAGTCCAAAATCCAAAACTCCATCCATTTACTTAATACGTATGGAGTGTTTATTCTGCAGTGGGCACTAGCCTAGGCTCAGCATATATAGAATGCAGTGTAAACTCTGGAAAAATTCACATTGGGCACTAGTTTGTTATACAAGGATGTAAGTACTCATTTCTCTTTAAAACTTTCCAATATCTTACCCCCCCCCCTTTACATCCTAACCATTTGGCTGGTCCTCCTTTTCGACCCCCTTCAGCATATGACTCATCTTCACTCTTGAATTGCCTCAACACACAACCACACTGGACTCCCGATATGACTGAAACATTTCTTTTTTTCCCACTTCAAAATCTTTGTACTTGATTTAGTCTTTGTAACACTCTCCCCTCAAATATCTGCCTGACATATCCCTCACATCTTCAAAATCTCTGCTCACCAAAGTGTCCTTAGTCATCTTCTTGGCTAATATTTAGAGGTTGGGGGCTTGATGTTTTTCTTGTTCTGTACTAAGAATTTAATGTAAAATTTATTTTAAAAACTGATATATTTTGGGATCAACAGACTTTTTTCACATCAGTTTTGCAGTATGCACCAAAATTCTTTCCAAGAGAATGCTTAGATATGAATTAGATCATTATTATGGTAGTAAAGGCCCAGTGCAGGAATTCCTGCACTGGTGGGGTCCCTTGGAATGGCCTGTGGGGATCAGGACGAAACTGCAACTCCTGCCTGCCACTCTTGCTCTTTCCAGCCCTGCTACACCTGCCCCCTCCTTGGTAGGCTCACTGCTGCTCCACTGCAGTCTCCTGGCTGCACCGGCCAGCATGAGCCCTGCCTCTGGTGCCCATCAGTCAGCTGAGTGGTGCTCCTGCTGTGGGACTACACTGACCACCAGAGGCAACTCCTGTGTTGAGCATTTGCCCCCTGGTGATCAGTGTGTGTATAGCAACTGGTCAACTGGTAGTTCATTCGTTTGGTCACTTAGACTTTTGTGTATATACATTCTTTTCTTCATGTTATTTAAAATGCACAAGATATTGGGTGTTACGCTCTGATGATCACTTGTCTCATGGTAAATGCTTGTCACCTGTAGAACTGTGATTTTGAAGAACTAGAAGCAAATAGTTTTCACCACTGCAAGCCTTACACTTTCATTCTATTCCCCAACCCCCACTCCCAGATACCATTCTCCTCTTCTAGTGGTTTAAGGTATTCACATGTGTCCTTTAAAATCTTGCCCTATGTTCTACTCTGTCTACTTCATTTCCTTAGTTCTTCAAGGTACCTTGTCCTAGCAAAAGTGCAATGAGATTAACATTCTCAGTCACTGCTAGTGGAAATGTATAGTTCAAAATATGCATATAGGAATTGAAATGTGTTCCTATCCTTTGATTTTATTTTTTAGGAATGTAACCTAAGGAAGATGCATGTGTAGAAGTATTTTCACATACCTCTGGGTGGTGGGAATTATGAGATTATTTTCTGATTCTCATTCTTCTCTATATCTTCCACATTTCTGTAATATTAGTCTACTTTTCTTTCTCCTTTCCACCATATTTTTCTTTTTTCTATTTCTCCCCCATATTTAATTGCTTTATTTTGTTTAGTATTAAAATAGTATGTGGCAGTAGAGAATGTGTGAGAAATCTCTGTATCTTCTGCTCAATTTTGCTGGGACAATAAAATTGGTCTAAAAATAGTCTACTTTATAATAACATTTAGCAAATAAATAGTATGGAGCTTTAAAAATAAGAGGCTATGGCTGACTGGGTTAACATGTGGTTCAAAGTAGAAACTCAATAAATTATTGTTGAATTATTATTTTGTCTAAGCCAAGTTTACTCTTGTATTAAGCAATAGGCTTTTTGTATTTTAAGCCTATCTCCTACTGTCACTGGTGAAGGGGTTCTGACCCCACCTCCTTCAAGACAGAAATCAAGAGATAAGTCCAAATAAGATTCAAAAGAAGAGGTTTACTGCCTGGCTGGTGTGGTTTAGTGGTTGAACCAGGAACCAATAGGCTGCCGGCACATGCAGGTTACAGACTCAATCCCCAGTGGGGGCTGTGCAGGAGGTAACCAATTGATACTTCCTCTCTCATCAATGTCTCTGTTTCTCTATCCCTCTCCCTTTCTTTCTCTCTAAAAATCAATAAAAAAATATTTTTTAAAGAAGAGGTTTACTGAAAACATGGTGGAGGGGCAGGAGAACTGGAGGGAGCTTGCTGCCTCAAGAGGGAGCACACAGTAGGGAAGCCCAGTGAACTGCTACTGGGCTTTGGCTCATACAGGGCTGGGTTCTTCTCGCAGGTGTAGAGTAGATTTATTTGCTTTCCAGGCATCCCTCTTCCCCCCTCCCTCCCCAAGAGCTGGCATCAACCATTGCAGGCACAGAGCGGAGCTCTTTGGGGAGTGCCTGAGGAGAAACTTGAAACTTAACCTACGAGAGGCTTAAAAAAAGCCGCTGAAGAACATTCCTATTTCTTTAAGAGAGGCTCAGCCTATCTCAGGAAAATGAAATTATTTGGAGGAAATGAAATAGTTCAGGAATTAACAGTGTTTTTAAAATAAAAATGTAATTTTTACTACTTCTATTTATATGAAAGATTCTTTCAAAATCTTGTTGGACTTTTGTTTTAAACATTTCTTCCTGAATTACAAGAAGTGCATTATATTAATTTTTTTGTTTTATTAGAGGTGATCAGAATGTCCCAGATCCTGCAGGCTCGGGAGTATAGTGTTGCATGTGTAAAGAAATTGTCTCTGCTTTTAAGTGTACCTGTGCTGTGAAGACATAGCTCGTGGTTTATTTCTTTTTACAGTGATATGTCATGACTGAAGTCTTGCAGATATTTTTTTTAAACTGACTTTAAAAAATATTTATTTTTTAAAGAGAGAGGAAAGGAGAGATAGAAACATTGATTTATTGTTCCACTCATTTATGCATATATTGGTTGATTCTTGGATGTGCCCTGATTGGGATGGAACCCACAGTCTTGGCGTATCCAGACAATGCTCTAATCAGCTGAGTTCCCGGCCAGGGCTGAAGTGTACTCTTAATTGAAGATCTTTCTTATTCCTAAGAAATTCAGTCTTTTTTGTTCATTAATTATTTGAGTTGTCTTTGTGCATTAAATATCATATTTTATTGTATAAAGTGCCACAATATCCGGGATGGCTGTGCCCACATTCCTTTTTCCATGGCATGGATTAAAGTTACTTAAAGATGTGTTGTTGTTTTTCCTCTAGTGGTTCCTCCTGGAAGTCCTGGGCCCATTACTCGGCATGGGTCCTATGACAGTTTAGCTTCCGACCACAGTGGACAGGAAGATGAAGAATGGCTTTCTCAGGTAAAACTCTGAAATGTTTAGCCTGTTAGAGTGAAAGAAAACGAACCCATTGTCTGTTTCTATTTTTGAATTTTAAAAAAATATTTTCCTTAGAGGAAAATGGGACCTTTTATTTAGGATTGTTTATAAACTAGTCAGTTGTCTTTCCATATTAAGAATTTTCCCAAATACTGTTGCAGGAATGTATAACACCTATTATTTTGTACACGTGCGTTAGCTTTCATGCAGAGGGCATAAAATACACATCTTTCAAACAATCGTTTATATCCCTCAGGACCTTGGATTTTAGATGGATACTTTGGACTAACATAAGAATTGGCCTTGTGAAAACAGTGAAGCCATTCAGCATTTCCTGGGATTTGTTTTGTGGGGCCAACATTTTCTGAAAATCGCACCCATACTTTGGTCAGGGAAGCTCAGCATTCTAATCTGCGAGTCCGGGTTTTGCCCTCCTGGGTTTCCTCTCCTGGGCTCCTGCAGGGCCCTGCAACAGCTTCCACAGACCCTTCCTCCCGTGCCAGGTGAAGCTGTCTTCATCTCAGGGCTTTGAAATAAAAGATACTGGGGCAGCCCTCACAATGATGAGATTACAAATGACTTCATTACAAATCTTGTTATGTCTGCTTCAAAGCTGACATCATTCGGTGAAGCGAACGACCTGTCTCCGATTACCAATCCAGCGGCTTTTCATCAGACAGGTGCCTCGGCGGGGGCCGGCGGCCGGTTTACTGCTTCCGCAGGGAGGGTTGCCCCAAAAGGTAACCGGAATCTGGACGCCGGAGAAACAAATTGCTTCTAGGTGACACATGTCATCACGCCTAAAATACGGGACGCTCTTTGAAGGAGGGTCAGTTTTTCAGTTCCTGGCAGACAGAGGGACATCCTTTCTTGAGGATAACACAATAAAAATTTTAAAACGCGCGCACACACACACACACACACACACACACACACACACACACCAAAAAAAAAACCAGAAGACGGCTGGCAGAGAAACCAGTGTCCTTCACTTCAACGTTTCAATTAGGAAAGGGATAATGTGTGCTGTCAGTGTGAACATCCATGCAATATGTTTGTCCCGCACACAACGGGGGAAGTGAAGGGGAACATCTGGCCATCGCCTCCGTGAAATTGCGCGGGCATCTGTTTACCTCTCGGCTCTGTGACGCTGATGGTTTTGAGCTCAAAACACGCAGCGTGCTTTCTCTGTGGCCTAATTTCCATTGCTGAATACAACTACTCAGCTCAGAAATCACTGTCCTAAATCTGAGCGTTTGTCTCCCTGTGATTCGCGGGAATGTGAACATTGTTCCAAGAGCATGGTGCTTTTTTTGCCCTTCAGAGCTTAACAAACCCAGAGCTGCACCCCGTGGACCTTCTCAGTTATGTTTTGTTAAGAATTAATCACTGCAATCAGAGACGTGTGATTAAATATAGAGGAACTCAGGGCAAAGGAAGGCTTATGGGAAAGTCAGTTCCATCAAGTACATTCACAGACATGGATGTAGCAATCAGAAGACATTGAGAAATAGTCTCTCACCAAAGATTTGCATGTGTGCGTCTCACTCACATTGCTCATTTGTAAAATTACACACTACGTTTGTTTTCGAGTTTTACCCAGTGTCTTCTACTCTGCTTTCTCTTTACATAGTTTCATTTAATATTGGCAGTGTTCCCAGCCCCCTCCATAGACTAAGCAGGAAATTCACACAGCATTTTGGTTGTACTGTTTTGTGACCATTAAAATACCTGTGTCACTGTTCGTGGTAACTGAGAAAACACTCTTTTAATATAAAAGTGGATTATGGGGTATTTTGAGAGGAGTTAGTAAATATCATAGTATTTAAATGGAGCTTTGGGTGGTGAAAATTATTTTGTATCTATTTTTCTCCCCTTGGATAGTTTCAGAATAACTTCAAGCTTGTCATGAGCTTGGTCCTCAGTGCAGGAAGCACTTTTAATCCGTGGGTTTATAGGTGCATACTCAGTGCATGCCCAGAGTGGTAAGTACTGCCCTGAGAAAGGTAGTTCCTAGGGAGTTGACCCTAGTCATGTGAGACAGGCGTCTGGTCCTTTTACTCTCATGTGATTTTTGTTTTGTATATGTGTGAGTCTGGTATACGTGTATATTTATCTGTGTGTGTATGTGTGTACACATATATATGCACAAAATGAATTTTTTATTTATTTTTGTGAAAACCTGTAAGAGGGAGATAGTGAATGTCTGTAGGCTATGATCATCTTCGCCTTTTGATTCTGGGTGCCCTGGCCCTCCTTCACTTGGTCAAAATACACTTCTTGGAGAATATTTGTGTTTAGGGACAGGAGGAGGACGGATTGTGAAAGGCTCTTAAAGGTCCTCCCACATTTAAGTCATGATTCCTGATCCGTTCCAGGTAGAGATTGTGACTCACACAGGACCCCACAGGCGTCTGTGGATGGGCCCACAGTTCCAGTTCAAAACCATCCACCCCTCAGGCCAGACCACAGTCATATCGTCCAGTTCGTCAGTGTTGCAGTCTCACGGTCCTAGTGATACTCCGCAGCCCCTTTTGGATTTTGATACGGATGATCTTGATCTCAACAGTCTCAGGTAAGAAGTAAGAACTAGTGGAGTCATTTGAATGAGTTGGAACTTTCATTTGTCATGAGCATCTTAAGCAACATTTACATTTCCCCATTTGGGCACAGCGTCCTGTTGCAGAATTCATGCTCTGTATTTTGTGATTCCTTATTGTTGGGGATCTCATGTGAGATCTCATTGGCTACAGTTTTGGGTAATATTTGGATAATATTTCCCAATGCCACTTTCCTGAAATGCTTCCAGAATTTCCTCAGGGACTTTCCTTCTCCTCACACTAAAAGAGCTCCCACTATTGGTTAGCTAGTTGTACACCTGAAACCTATATCATGTTATTAACCAATGTCACTCCAGTAAATTCAATACAAAATAAATAAATGAAAAGGCCAAAAAACAACCAAAAAAAACAACAAATTCATAAAATTCACTGTGCAATTCAACATCCCCACTATTTAATGCCAGGACACCTCCATCACCTCTGTCAGTTTGTTTTTATTTTTCTCTTATGATGAAAAAATTTCAAGCATATAAACATGTTTAGCATTAAAAGATAATCTAATTTAATAAAAGAGTAATATGCAAATTAACCCCACTCTATTACACCTAAGCCACGCCCACCTGCCAATCAGAATGATGATATGCAAATAACCCAGCCAAGATGGCAGCTGGCAGCCATGGAGCTAGAGCTAACAGGAGGCCAGCAATGGAGGAAACTGCCTGCCTAGGCTGGCTGTGGCCTCCGCTCAAGGCAACAAAGTTTCAATTATAGAAGCCATGGAGCTGAAGCAAACAGGAGGTTTTGTTGTCTGCCTAGGCAGGCTGTGGCCTCTGCTCAAGGCAACAAAGTTTCAATTATAGAAGATAAATAAACCCCAGTAACCTGCTTCCAGCCAGCGGCCTTGCTGGGTCCTTGGGTCAATGGGAGCTGTGGCCAGCCTGCAAACAGCCCTCAGCCTCTCACCCAGGCTGGCAAGGCACCCCAGTAGGGACCCGAACCCTGAAGGGACTGTGGGCAGCCTTAAAACGGCCGTCAGTCCCTCACCCAGGCTGGCCACATCCCCATGGGGTGAGGGTTCCCACTGGAGGGCTTGGCCAGCCTGCAAACAGCCATCAGCCCCTCACCCAGGCTGGCCACACCTCCATTGGGTGAGGGTTCCCAATGGGGGCTTGGCCAGACTGCAAACAGCCCAAGGCTGCAGGCACGCCAGCAGGTGGACATCCCCCACGGGGTTCCAGACTGTGAGATGGCACAGGCCAGGCTGAGGAACCTCCTGAGTGTACAAATTTTTGTGCACCGGGCCCCTAGTAATAGAATAAACCCTATGTGTTTGTCACCCAGCTTCAACACATCGATTCTTGGCCAGTCTTGTTTCATCCATAGCACTATCCACACCTCATTCCCAACTCTGGATTATTTAGAAACTCTACTATAAATTGAATTAATATTAAGAAATTTATTAGGCTACATAAGTTTTTGAGACCAGGCAGGGGCTTACTTTGCCTCACCTGACGATCTTTTTGTTTCTCTCAAGAACCAGAAAACATCTTTTGCAGAAATTTCAAATAAACTCTTCCTCTTTTCTCTGCCCTAACCATTTTCCCTTGGCTTAGGTAAAGTAAGTTGGGGTGAATAGATATTGGATCAAACACCACACTGCCCACAATAGCAGTGATCAGTGTTTAATATCAATATCCCAACTTTTGATACTCAATTAAATGGATTTGCACTTCACCTCCTTCCCATTTCTTTTGTATAACAGATGCATATACATTTAAACTGTGCTTTCAGTAGCTATGAACTCTTTTTCTGCAGTTCATACGTGGCATTTTCGTCTTGTGTAATCTGTCCCATGGTAATTATCAGCCTCTTCTCTTCCATCAGTATCCACTCTAAACTCAATGCTTCATTCAAATCATGCTCCTTATGGCACTTGTATTTCACATGCTGAGTCACAAATCCTAGGGCTTGCTTGTCCTAGTTCTGTGTTTAATCGGCACCTCTTGCTCCTCTGTATGTATACATACCCTGTTACTGTATGCAGGTGCAGTTCCTGTTACCCCTTGACAAACCCTTCTCCATCTGCTGTGGACCATTCATTCATTCCTCTACTTCTCAATTCGGAGTCTTTATTATCTTCTTAATTTTGACATGTTGGTTGTCTTTTGCCTCAGTCATAAATGTCCATGTGCTATACCATAGATTCACACATAGATCTTGTATTTCATGTTTTGTTTCTGCTTATGCCTAGAATAATAATGATACTTGATTAATATTCAGCAAATTCTTACTGAATAAACAAAGTTCCAAATGCAGGCATATATTGTTATAGCAAGTTTTTATTTTATTTTATTAAGTTGCTTAGGAAGCTCGGATTTTTTAGTCATTCAGATATTTTTATGTTTGTGTTATTAATATAATACAGCTAGAAATAGACCCTTGGTATTTATAGATTTACCATTCATAAGCAATTTGAAATTGTATTTAGTAAATTGCAGTTTTGCTGGGATTCTCATTGATTCTTTCATGCTAATTGATAATTTTATGGTGGTAACTCAGTTAGATAGTAGTGATCCTAGCTAAACCCCTGGCAGTCACCTCCAGCACAGTTTTGCTGTCCTATGCTTATTGTCCTCCATACAGTAACTTTCACTTAGAGGTTTAAGGCAGTTACTAAAAAATGTGCATCTAGTATTGCTACCTTTTATAGAAGGCATTGCTAGTTATTGCACTTTTCTTGAATGAGAGGATTCTCAGAACGCTTCATATTTACCTCTTGCAGAAGCCAAAGGTCTCTGTAGGAAGTATTTTGTTTCCTCTCCCAATCTACTTAATTTATTTCTTCAGATTAATGTCGAATTGCCAATCCCTTATTTAAAATATATTAAATAATGTACAAAGAGAAGAGGGAGGGGTCAGGAGTGTAGAAAATTTTTGCTGTGCCTCGTGCAGGAGTTTGGGACCACAGCTCCTCTGTTTGCCCCACTTCAGAATGAATGGTTCTTTAATGGATTGGGCTATGCCAGCATTCCTGATTTAAGGTCTGTTGTAGCAAGTGACAGTTTTGATGCCAGTAACATATGTGAATTAAATTAAATTGCATTGCAGGATCCAGCCGGTCCGCTCTGACCCAGTCAGCATGCCAGGGTCATCCCGTCCAGTCTCAGATCGAAGAGGAATTTCCACTGTGATTGATGCTGCCTCAGGTAGAAAACTAACTCCAAAATGTTTTTTTGTGTGTGTGTGTAGTTCTGTGCATTTTTAAATTCCTTTTCTTGCACAGTGTCAAGAATGATAATATTTTACCTTTCTCGCTTTGTTTTTAGTTCTGTTTTAGGGTACGTGTGCTTGTGTGTGTGTGTTTTAAAACAATGCTGTGCCGACATTAGTTGCTGAACATTGCGGTGCATTTAAATATTGTTGAGGTTGGTGAATGATGCGGTGGAGTTGGCACTTGATTAAATGTAATGAACACAGTATTGAAGGCTACAGGGTTGATGACTGCTTTGCCTTTGATCTTTCATATGTGGAGAAGCAACCTTGACAGAGAACGTAAATACAATATATGGGTTCAATTTACTCAACCTGTTGAGTATCAAAGTGCCTGATCTGTGTAAGGAGAGAGTCCAAATGCTGAGGCTTAAACGGTCCTATTATTGAAGGCATAAAATTTAGAAATTCATTAACTTAGCTCTAGTCTATCTATCGCAGTTAGTAACTTCCTATCCTTGGGCCCACGCCCGGAACATGCATCATTAGTACCTGGAAGTTGGTCTCTGCCTCGGTTAGGTGAGAGTTGCTGCATCAGTATTGTAAAGCTGTTTTCTGCCAGCTCTGCCAAGTATAGAAACTGTTTGCAATAATTTTCTCATCTCCAGATGGAGTGATAAAATAAGGACAGCAGTGCTTCATACCCTGGAGCAGCTGCTGAGCATCTGAAGATAGCACACAGCAGGGTTTCATCAAAAACGTCCCTTACAAGTAGAATTATTAAATACTTGGCATTAGGGAGACAGTTGAGTCCGAGAGGATTTTAATCTACAGCAATTTTAAAATCCCCAGAGACCGCTGATTTGATTGAGGCTTAAACTGTGAAAGAAAATGGGGGAAAACAAAAGAAAACAAAACTGATTTGTAAAGGTCATTTTTCAATAGACCATAGCTTCTGTTTCTGTCTCTGGGTGGATTTTGAATTTTGAAGCTAACGGCTTTTGTATGTTTTCTTCTCTTTCTGATTTATTTCTTTGGGGGTCTGTGGATTACACATCCGGGGCTCTGCCTTCACGTTTAATATAGACTCTTACATTAGAGGACCCATACTTGTTCTCCGATTTAACTTGGCAGTCACGGCTGTCTCCTGGAAGTGAGAACAGAAATGCGTCTCTCTATCATCGCTCCTGTGCATTGAACGAGATGCTGAGATAGGTGACTTAGACGATAAATCTTCTTGGCTTTGTCCATGGGAAGATGCTAACAGATCCTGCTCATCTGGGGTTATCACTTATAATTATGAATCCTGGAAATGATATATTTTAACCTGAAGCCTTTCATTCAAGATTAGAGTAGTAGACTTTGTTGGGGTTTTAAAAATATTCCTAAAGTGCTGTATTATCACTGTTTTAGAGTCAAGTGACTAGCAAACAGCCAAGTGACGTATATGTCACTAAAGAAGTTGCCATATATGTTATTAAATGTTGCCCTATTCAGCACTGTAGTCTGAGGTAATAAAATATTTGTCATGTAGCACCATCTCTGTTTTAGCTCTTCATAAAGTTATCTCATGCCACAGAAAGGGACTTTAGTGAATGGTTAGAATCATGGTTTTGCTTAACTCTGTCACAAGAAGAGTTTTAAAATCAATGTTCAAATACGGGAATGATGTCTTTGCCCTTGACTTACATTTCCACCATAGACACGTCAGAGGAGTTTCTGGGGTGCTGTTGGGTGCCTACAAGCACCAATCTTGTGAATACAGAAAGGACTTCTTGGTGACCAGGCTCTATTGTTACTTTTCCAGGACTATTTTCACTCCCGACAATCATAGCTTATTTTTGGAAGAAGCCAAAGCAATGACATGTGTATGCTTTCTCTAACTGAGCTAAAGAAACCCCATAGGTGAGGAATTGGACTTTTATGAATGATTCTCTATTCTCCAATTCTCTACTTCTCTATTTCCTTTTTTCCACACATTTTTTAAAAATTAGTGAATAATGTTTTCTTGGGGGAAACTTCATCTACTTTATCTGATGGGACCACTGACGTAACAGATTTACTATTCTATTTACATTTAACATGATAGAGGCTAAATGGTTTAGATCTTTTTGGAAACGTTTATGGGAAAATTCTGTTTTTGATTCTCCTATTAAAAAGAGTCTAAGGGTTTTTGTAATTGCTCCTGAACTAGGGAGTGCTTCCCCGATTATGACCCATGTGTTCGAGTCGGCTGCGTGCTGTGACTGTGCTCATTTGGAGTTTTGTTTGCCTTTGCTTGAGCAGCGTGGCGGCACCTCTGATGATGCGTCCCTGCTTTGTATTACCTTCAAGCAGTTTGGACGGCGAAATGTACCTTCCTTTTCATTGTTCCTGTGGCACGTTCCTTAGCTCTCCCTCTATGTTAATGACAGCTTTTGCTCCTTCTGCCTAAACTGGTGGTGACACAGTTATTCTTCATACAATCACTTTTCAGAGGCTTAGAATTTAAAACTTCATTGTGATGCGATGAAGTCTTTTGTTAATGTAACAATTTTCAAAGTGAAAATATGTTATTTGAACATTGGCTCTGCGTGTTATGTTTTAGATATCTATGTATTATGTATTACGCTGGTCACATTATTAAAAGCAATCATCAGAGTTGTGGCACTTTTACTAAGAAATATTTCCCCCCACAATTTCTTGATTATCTAGTGTATCTGTGTGTCACTGCTTCCCATGGAACACGTTCCTAAAACATATGGTTTTACGTTAACTTATGTAAACTCTAGCCTTTAGGTACCTCTGAAACAGCTGCTCATTGTCTCTATATAAAATATCTGATTTAGACTCCGCAGATTTATAACTGAGGGATGTTATTCCATAACATGTTTCCTCTGATCCTGGTGGTCCAGAAGACATTGTTCTATCTGAGGTTTTGCACTTAGATGAATGTGAGGTGTTCCCTTCTTGACTAAGGAGAAGACCATTCTGGAATTGGACTTGATAGGATCTTATTCTTACTCACAAGCTACCCAGAACAAACAGAATCTGAAGGAACTGCTCCATTTTCCGGTTAACATCACTGTCTCTGAGTTATAGACAGTAATTCTAGACAAAGTACCTCCTGGATTACTTATCATTGTATTTCTCTGTACATTCCTATTGGTTAGGCGCCTGAGAGTTTCTTCCATTGTTGGTTCTTTGTAACATGTGTCCTACATAGGTGTAGGGTTCCTGACGTGAAAACGGACAGGTAGTTCGGGTCCTGTGGAAATTTTGTTCCCGCGTTGGTGACGGATGCTCTTGTTCTGAGCCTTGTAGGCTGTCCCCATTGGATAACTTAATAATAACTCTAGTTGCTTTTGAGTCACCCACACAGAGCACCTAGAAAGATCTGGTTTATCTGAAGTCTGTCTGTCCTGATTTGTAGTTTTGCTGTGGGTGTTGGTGTTTACCAAGAAAGAAAGCAACCAAGAGTAAAAAACAGACATTCCTGGCTCGTATGAAGGGCAGACATCTTTGTCAAATTCTACTAAAGTAAGCATTCCAGACTAAAGTGTGGTTAGAAGGGGTGGGAGCAGCATTTACGTGTAGTCTGAGGAAGGTGACAGCAGGAGAAGGAACATTGTGACAAATAAGTAAAATGAGTTCTTACCCTTGGTTACATAAGGTATCTTGTGCCACATCCAGCATTTCAATACATAGGGACAGAGGTGCCGACCGGTATTGGTTCTTGTTCTTGATTCAAGAGAAATGTTATTTCCATTGTACAACTGAAGGAATCCAAGTAACTTCTATGAAATTAATTCAGGAGACAATTTTCCAGCATGCCGTTTTTCCCACTATCAAAATAATTTGCTTATTGAAGAAAATGATAGACTTAAAAATCCAAATTGGTTTCATTTGATTGATTTTATAATAGTTCTTTCCCCCTGCTTTACATTTTTGACATTCAGTGCCTCAGACCTTGAATAAAACAAATAATACTTATTAGAGAAGTCAATAGGGCAGGCAACAAGGAGGTTATTCAGGACTGAAATCCCTGCCCGAGGGATGTTCTCACAGGAGGCATACTTCCACCATACAGACTTCACTGACGGACAGGGGGAAGAGTGTTCCTAAGGCTGATATCTCATTGTATCCACAGTCGCCATTCCAACCCGAGGCAGACAAACTTAGCCACCTTCTCTTAGAGCCCTCAGAGACAGAGATGCTGGTGGTAAGGAGCAGGGAGATTTTAAAGAAACACCATTTCTCCAGTCAGCCTGGGTGAGGCCAGAGCTCTGTGACTCTGAAACTGAGCCACGACATTCTATGCATGGCCTTGAACTGTTGCTGAAACCTTCAGCAAGTTACGTTTAAGGACCTAGCCATTCTTTCGTATCTGCAAAAAGAATTTAAGGTTTCCTGTGCAAAAATTTGTTTCATGCCCCCTCCCCTTTTTTTGGCAGGTATGTGTTCAAATTATTGCCTAAAATAACTTCCAGCTATAAATGACATTCAGTTCTGTAGAAATACTGAAGTATTTCTTTGAGTAAATGATGTGGCATTCATTTAATCAAGTTCCAAATAGTCTTTGTGATTATAAGGTGTCGAAAACTGCAAGCATTCTTGTATCTTGTGTATTCAGAGCTGGTGTGGGATCCGTAAGAGGATTATGGACGAGGGTGGAATTAAAAGAAGGCTTAGTCCTCACTTGTGAACAGCCTCTCAGATGGGGGGAAAAGAGGTCAGTAATTTTACCTGGACATTATCTATAGTTGAAACAGCTAGTAAACAGACTCACACATTTAGTAGAAATGAGGAAGTTTATGCATTATTTCAATTCTGTTCTAATGAACACCTCTGGTCTGTATCAAATAAAAAATAAGTTTTAGAGATTAAGAACATAGAGACAAGACCTGATGAGCCCACCAGGATAGGGCTGGGTCACATCTCTCTCCTTCTGATTTAAATATTCCTCTATTCTTCTTTCTAATATTTGTAGGATGTTAGAAGATGAAATGCAAGTTAACAGTGTGGAAAAATTTAGCTCAGCACAATTAAGAAACAAATGATTGCCCCACTTGAAGATGAAGAAACTGTAAACAGAAGTAGAAGAAGCTGTTGGGAAAGTTGTGGTTTTTATTTTATTTTTTTTGATGATGACACATTGCTTCTTTTGAATAAATCTTTGTGTCCACTAAAACCGTGCCTTTGCTTTCTCTATTGCCAGGAGCCTGTCACGACTTTAAGTCTCTCCTAAGCACTTCCCAAGGGAATTGGTGGCATTCTCCCCACTGTTGATACACCATGGCACCACATATTTACATGGGGCTTTTTGGCTAAAAGACCCAACTTTTCTCTTTTTGTACCCTTATTCCTACATCTTTAATACAAGGCTGGACTGTTTATGTAGTCTGTTGCCTGAGACTGTGGTGGCAGAGGGACAATATTAGGGGCAGTATTAGAATTTGTTTAAGTCTGAACCGGGAATTCCATTTGTCTTAGTGACATTAGTGTCAAACTGTTAGTGCCACACTATTTTAAATTGTGTCCAAGAGCCTGAGAGGCTTGGGCATCTAGGTGTCATCTATAAACTTAGAAACAAACAAAAGAACCTCTTTCTATTGAATATGGAAGCCCCGAGAGCAATTTAAAAAGCAGCCTGGGACCTCACCCGGGCAACTTGACGGAACCAGAGCTCATGGCATTCCCCTGGATATTGTTGAAATCTGTCAGAGAGAAAAGCTAAAGCAAATAATCAAAGGGAAAATAATTGTTCCTGGGAAAAGTCTTGTTTTGGAAGCTGAGTATAGTGGAAAGAATTGTTGGTTCTAGTCTCAGCTTTGCCTGTGACTACGTACTTGGCATATTGCTTCAAAACCCAAGGCTTTCTTCCATAAAATGAGGAATCAAAGTAGCTTATTTCCAAATTCCCTTCCAGCTTAAAAAATTAGTAAGTTTGCACTTTGGCTCACCTTTGAAGAATTTTATTTTATTTTTTTAAATCTTCACCTGAGAATATGTTTCCACTGACTTTTGGAGAGAGATGAAGGGTGGGGGAGGGAAGAGAGGGAGAGAGAGAGAGAGAGAGAGAGAGAGAGAGAGAGAGAGAGAGAGAGAGAGAGAATATGAATCGGTTGCCTCCCGTACGCATCCCGGCTGGGGATGGAACCTGAACCAAGCTTCTGGTATGTGAGCCACTCTCCAACCGACCGAGCCACCTGGTCACGGCTCACATTGGAAGAATTTTTGAAAATTAGGACATAATTTACGTATAACAAACATGCACGTATCTTCATCCTACAGCTTGCATTTTATAACCATGCAATCACCTCTCAGGTCAAAATTAGAATATTTTTATCTTCCCAGGAAGTTCCCTTCTGCCTCTTCCAGCCAATACTGCCTTTGACTTAGAGATTCCCACTCTGACTTTCATCATCAGATTAACTTTGTGTTGAACTTCATATAAATGAAATCATTCTGCACATACTTATTTGTGTCTGGCTTCTTTTACTCAACTTAATGCTTTGAGACTCATCCAGGTGTTACACGTGTCAGTGGCTCATTTTTTAAAATATTACAGGGTAGTATGAATATAACACAGTTTACTAGTATGTATCCATTATCCTATTATTTTCCATTTTAGGCTTACTATGAATAAAGCTGCTTTAAACTTTCCTGTACAAGTCCTTTTTTTGGGGGGGGGCATATGCAGTCATATCTTTGGGGCATATACCTATGACTGGAATTGTGTCTCACAAGGTAGGCTTCTGTTTAGCTTCATTTGGAACTGTCAAGAAAGCATTCCATATTACAATGCCAGTTTTCATTCTTAACAGCAATGTGCAAGCTATTCTGGTGAACATAAACTGTGATTTTAATTTGCCTTTCTCTGATGAACACTGGTCTTGAGTTCCTTGAATACAGGGTGGGGCAAAAATAGGTTTGCATTTGTGAGTTTAAAAGCACAGTTTATTATTTTATTACTAGAGGCCCAGTGCAGGAAACTTGTGCATGGGGTGGAGGGGGTGTTCCTAAGCCCAGCCTGCACCCTCTCCAACCTGGGATCCCTCAGGGGATGTCCAACTGCCTGTTTAGGCCCTCTCACAATCCAGGACTGCTGGCTCCCAACCACTCGCCTGCCTGCCTGCCTGATTGCCCCTAACCACTCCCCTACCAGCCTGATCAACACCTAACTGCTCCCTTGCTGGCCTGATTGCCCATAACTGCCCTCCCATGATGGTCTGGTCACCCCCAACTTCCCTCCCCTGCTGGCCTAGTCGCCCCTAAATGCCCTCCATGCCAGCCTGGTCGCCCCTAAATGCCCTCCCCTGCTGGCCTAGTCACCCCCTAACTGCCCTTCTTGCTGGCCTGGTCACCTCTAACTGCCCTCCCCTGTGGGCCTGGTTGCTCCAACTGCCCTCCCCTGCAGGCCTGGTGCCCCCCAGCTGCCCTCCCCTGCAGGCCTAGTTGCCCCCAACTGCCCTCCCCTGCAGGCCTGATCACCCACAACTGACCTCTCCTGCTGGCCATCTTGTGTCCACAGGGGGGCGGCCATCTTGTGTGTTACGTATCACTCCTTTATTAGATAGGATTACTTATTTCTTATTGTATTATTTTCCCTACAAACAACTGCACACCTACTTTTACCCCACCCTGTACACCCACTGGTCATTTGAATGGCTTCTTTTGCAATGACCTTTTGAAGTCTTTCAATAATTTTTATTGGGTCTATTTATATTGAATTTCAGGTGTTCTTTAAATATTCTTTTGTCTGGTATTTTGAAAAGATTTCCTTTCATTTTATTGCCTTTTCACTTGTTTTTGCAAGTAGAAGTACAATTTTTCCATTGCTTTTTCCTTTCATGTTTTGCACAGAAAAAAAGTTTCTCTTTCTCCCGGTCTTGAAGTGATGCTTTTCTCTAGTAATTGTATAGTTTTGGCCTTTGTATTTATATCTATGATCCTTTTCAAATTAGCTTTTATTCAAGGGTTGCTTTCTTCCATACAGATACCCAGTTGCTCCAGCACCGTTTATTAAAAAGCCAAGCCTTTCCCCCAATGCGTTTCAGCGATGCCTTAAAAAAAAAAAATTCTGGATTCTCTATTCTGTTCTGTTGATTTATGTTCTGTCTTTGCACCGTTATCATATTATTTTAACTCTTGGAGCTTTGTAGTAAGTTTTGAAACTTGACAGTTTAATGTCTCCACTTTTGCTTTTCATGTATATCTTGGCTGTTATAGGTTCTTCACATTCCCGTACACATGTATATGTACATATATACGAGTGGTTCTTGGTGTGCTCCCCAAGGCACTTTCAAGCACAAAAACTAGTTTTATAATAATATGAAGTCATTATTTTCCTTTTTAGAAATACTGTGTTGACATTTAGTACTGATGGTACAGTAGCAACAGTAGGTAAAACTGATGGAATCTTAGCAGAGTAAAAGCAGTGTCAGCAAACTATACCATGGCTGATGCTACCTGCTCACACATAAAAGAAAAAAAGCTATAATTACTTAGGTATGCCTTTGACACAATAAAAATTATTACATTTATTATATTAAAGTTTTTTAAATTTAATAAACTAATTTTATCAAATTTTGTTGCTTGTGTACTTCTTTTTAATATTCTGTATATCACATTGCAAGATAGTTGTCCTGAGGAGGTGCAGTTGAATGATGGTTGTGGACCGAACCTAGCCACCATCTTACTTCCAAGAACAACTGACGAACCTTATTCAGACATGGGTATTTGGCAGCCATTTTCTCAAAAATAAAGTAAGCTAGACACGTCAAAGAAAAGGGCTGACATGTTTATTAACAATGATAAAATTGCAGTCTTTAATTGAAAGTTACAAATTTGAAAACCATGTATTCACCTGTATCCACCACTGTCTATGTTACAAGTTTCTAATATTTAAAGACATCTCTGATGAGATAGGTGCTGATATGAACTAAAGTGACCTTTTTACAACCTACGGTAAAATAAATGAGGATTTGGAAGATCTGCAATATTTTTGAAATAACCAACTTTATGATTTTACAAAATTATGTTGGGTAATGGACTCATTCCAAGGTAAGATAGGAAAAGGTATTTTAATGTAAGAGAGGACAAAAGTTAATTAATATGGTCTCCGATACCATTGGAACTAACTTGTTAATGTGTCATATTAAGGAAAAATAGCCCCAGGGTCTAAAAAGATTCAGAATCTGAGTTAGCTCCACCCTTTTTCAGTTACATTTTTGAGGGAGGTCAGCTGACTTGTCCTCACATACTTCACCAAAACCACATATCACAACAGATGGAATGCAGACTAATACGAGAATCTGCCTGTTGTCTATTACAGTTTTCTACCCCAAAAGTAAAAATGGCATTTATATTAATGCAGGGAGAGTTCCTGTTTTTCAGTGAGTTGAAAAAAACGTTCCCAATGTTGATAGATAAAATGCACATAAACCAAAGCCCTTTGGAACTTTAAGTTTTTAAGAGTAGAAAGGGATCCAGGTTCAAAAACATGTTTGAAAAACATTGATATATCCCCCCCCCATACACATACACATATACGTGAAATATATATTCATATCTACAAGAATTTAAATATTTGATTATAATTTCATTGCATTTGTCAATCAAATTTGGAAGGATTGACATAATTATGCCAATGCATGAACCTTTTATAGCTATCCATTTATTTATTCTCCTTTAATTTTTCCTCATATTTGTTAAATTTTGATGTAGAAATCTGAAACACATTTTATACAACTTCTTTCAATTATTTGATGTTTTGATACTAATACAGTGTTTTACTTCATCTTTCTGGTTTTTTTATAGTGTATAGAAAACTATTTTTTGCATATTGAACTTGTGTCCGGAAGCCTTTCTAACTTCACATGTTAATTCTGGAGATTCCTTTGAATTTTCTACTATGCAATCATGTTATCTGCAAATAAAGATGGTTTTATTTCTTTTTGATCTTTATATCTTTCATTTCTTTTACCCCTTATAGTTGCTTAGACTTCTGTGTGACATCATCTTCTTAATCTTAGAGGGAAGTGTTTAATATTTTACTATTAAATAGTATGTTAGATGTAGTATGCTTGATATGTATATATAAATAATGAAAACCTACATTTTTATATTGTATCATATTAGAACAAGGGGCCCGGTGCACAAAAATTTGTGCTCTAGGTGGGGGGCGGGGGGAGGGGTCCCTCAGCCCGGCCTGTGCCCTCTCACAGTTTGGGACCCCTCTGAGGATGTCCACCTGCTGATGTGCCTGGCCAGCCTGGGTGAGGGGCCAATGTCTGTTTACAGGCTGGCCAAGCTCCCCAGTGGAGACCCTTACACCAGGGGGTGTGGCAAGGCTGGGTGAGGGTCTAAGGGCAGTTTTCAGGCTGGCCACAGCTCCCACTGAACTCTCCAGGCCATCAGCCTGGGAAGCGATAGGGTGGCACTGGCCACCCCATGGCCTCCCAAGAGGGGGCCTCAGCCGGACCCCCCCAGGCCCCCCTGGGAAGCAGATGGGGTGGTGCCAGCCACCCCACACCCCACAGCCTCCCAGGAGGGGGTCCTGCTGCCCGAGGCCCCCACCTGGGAAGCAGATGGGATGGCGCCGGCCACCCCACACTCTACGGCCTCCTGGGGGGGGGGTCCCGCTGCCCAAGGCCCCCGCCTGGGAAGCCGATGGGGTGGCGCCGGCCACCCCACACCCCACGGCCTCCCAGGAGGGGGCCTTAGCAGCTGACTGGCTGGTGGCCGCCTGAGGCCCCCGCCTGGGAAGTGGATGGGGTGGCACCGGCCACCCCACACTCTACGGCCTCCCGGGGGGGGGTCCCGCCGCCCAAGGCCCCCGCCTGGGAAGCCGATGGGGTGGCGCCGGCCACCCCACACCCCACGGCCTCCCAGGAGGGGGCCTCTGGGTCGGCTGGCTGGTCCTGCCTCCCAAGGCTTCCGCCTCGGAAGGCATCGCGGGCTCAGGGAGCTGGATGCCTTCCCAGGACGGAGGCTCCCATGATGGCGGAGGCCACAGCCCAGGAGAAGCCAAACACCAGGTCTGCGTCCTCCGCCATCTTGGCTAGGTTAATTTGCATACAGCAGCTCTGATTGGCTGGTGGGCGTGGCTTACCCCCTCCTGGAGAAACTGTTAATTTCAATATTACTCTTTTATTAGTTAAGACTCCTACATTCTGTATTGTATCATTTCTTTACTGGAATGAGGAAAAAATGGCAAAATCTATAAAAGAACCAAATTGACATTATACATGTGAAAAAAAGAATAACTCAGTGAATAGGCTTAACAGCTTACTGAATACAGAAGAAAAAGGATCAGAAACTCAAAAAACAAGTTAAAATTTATCAAAGCTGAAGCAGAGGCAGAAGAAAATAATGAAATAAAATAGAACTCAGTTTGAGAAGTGTGAGGGTTAATGGTAAACTAACATGTGTAATTGTTACACATGGATGACAAGATGGAGAGAACAGGGCGAAAGAAAAGGGCTGAGAATTTCCAACATTAATTAAAGATACCAACTCAGAGTTTCAACAGTCAGTGTAGGATAAACACTACACTAAACCTTACCTAGGCATAGCTGAGTCAAACTGTTGAAATCTAAAAAATCATGAAGCAATTTTCACAAGCTTTTGCTTTCTTTGTTAGGTTCATATTTGGAGCTTCGACAAAATTTGTGTGATTTTTAAGTTTCTTTGGCAGTATGGGATCCCTGTCTCCCGATGAACTATGAAGAATCTTAGTGGGTTTGGCTCAGTGGATAGAGTGTCGACCTGTGGACTGAAGGGTCCTGGGTTCAAGTCCATTAAGGGCACATGCATGGTTTCGAGCTCCGTCCCCAGTAGGAGGCAGCCGAATGATTCTGTCTCTCCCTCTCTCTTCCTCTCAGAAATAAATTTAAAAAAAAAAATCTCTCTATCTCTCTACATAAAAGAATCTTCAGGATATTTCTTTTAAGCAAAGAAAGTAAAAGATATGGAAAACCATTATTTATTGCTGAACATCCAGGTGCCCAACACTGTGCTCCGTGTTTTCACATGGCTCATCTCATTTAATCACATTTAATGGGGATCACAGGTCCATTTCAGAAGTATGCAAAGAGTGGGACCTAAGACACCTAGCTCCTGATACTAGAATTACTTACAGTGCATTATGGTGACACCTCAGATAAGTCTAAACCTCTTTTTACCCTGCCTGATCAAATATTCATTTCAAAGCACTGGATGCTGAAATGAGGTTCATAGGAGTTGAAGAGAATCAACTATTCAGGTGGTGAAAATGTGTGAATGCGGCTGGCAGATGAAGTTCCAGTATGATGAATTCCCAGCTTGTCCTTACTGCTTCAGGCAACAGCTGACAGGCCTGAGTGGTCACTGGCTGCCCATTTGTGGCATTGATAGGACTGAAAATTCTTAGTGTCACAGATACTTAAAAGCTGCCCCTGTTAGAGTGGATACGAACAGCGCTGGAGGGTCCTTTTTGCATAGAGATGTAATCAGTATGGTCTAGAGTTCATGGCCCGAACCTATAATTATCTGGACGCTATAAAGGTGGCTCGTTGTTACAGAAAACGCTTATCTTCAGAACTTTGGGGCTACATTTGTAGTGAATGGACAGAAGAAAAATAGAGGCTTTGTCAAGCCTCTTTCTATACTTGGCAGTATTTTGAAGGCTATCATCATAATCACAGAATAGGCTATTATAGGATTAGAACATTGTATCTTTAAGATACGGGGTGCTGAAGTCTACATCTCACCTCTGATGCTATCCTGCGAACGTTGTGGCCTGAATATTAGCAGCTTCTGATTTGGGATTTTTTGAATACTAAAATAGAATTTCTTTCCATCGTTCCAAATGCCTGAATTTGAACTGCAGCTTAAATAATAACACATTTTGAGTTTGAGCTTTTCCTGCAGCTAGATGTATGCTGAGAAAAGAAATAGGGTAAGCAGATACCAATGGCATCCATGTTCTAGGGCCAAGAGTGAGCAGAAGGGGATGACACAGGTAGCAAATCTTAAGTCACTATTTTTACCCCTGCGTTTATGTATATTTCGACTGACATTAATTTGCCACCTGAAGACAGTAAAACGGCAGGCCTGAAGTGATTTGACAGTTGATGTGGATCCTGATTGTGCTGTCACTGCTTGGCTTAGACCTCTGGGTGGCATTATTATTGGGTTACCCTATGGGCGGGATGCTTTGATAAGGAGGGGGAAATAGCACCTTGTAATAGAGGGCTCTCTATGAACAAGGCGGTCTTTGTATTCCACATGCCTGATATTGGTGCTGACAGCAGATAATCAATATTTGTTGCATTGTTAATTTCTCATAAAAATAAGGCTTTATACCATAAAATGATTAAAATTTAATAACGTTGCATCTTTCTATCTCCATTCCATCAGCTATACCTAGAATATGTAATCTTGACCTAGAGTCTTTTCTTAGGGTTGCCCTTACGTTTATGATCACTATTCCTTTACTTGGGCCCTTGGTAAACGGTGTGAGAAGTTGGACTATTTTTCACAGCATTTCAAATGACCTTTTATGTAATTGAAAAAAGCATTGTTATTTTTAAGTAGTATGTTTTCCATCTTTGATGGCTTTGGTGTAACCAGATAATTAAAATAAAGGAATTATGACCCTCAACTCATTTGTGCTTTGGTCTCATTAGGCTAGCATGGAAATTTGTGTTTTAAGGTTTATCTTTATAAAGCATCAACTGTGGCACATTCCTGCTCTCTGGCATCTGTGGTTCAGTCTGGCCAACTTCCAGAATGGACTTGCTTTTGTCTGGTCACACTAGGCTAACTTTTAGACGTAACATTGTATGGATCTTTGGGGCTGTCTTTTAATCTAGCCCATCTTAGACGTGGGCTCAGGATTTTGACATATAGGGATGTGACCTAATTTTCATGAAGCCAGAAAGTTTTATTAAAGATATGCTACCATTTTGGTCATGTCATCGCACTTGAGTGACTTGTACTAATGCTGTAGACCAGTGGTGATCCGTGAGGTCCAAAACCTTAAAGAAACCTTTGGAGCAGTAGTTGCCAACTGGTGTCCCATAAGGTCAGAAACATTGGCAACCGCTGCTCTAGGCAGCCGCAGTGGCACATCATATCTTGAGTCTCAAACCTCTTACTTTGGTGTTGGGAAGACTGCAGTTATTCTCTAAGTGCTCAGTGTGAAGATTGTAGGAAATACCAAAAGTTGTACTTGAAACTTTAATAACCTCTCAGTAATCCCTTCTTTGGAGGAGTTTATATAGGTTTCAAATAAAGGATGTTTGCATGAATGGGAAGGGAAAAGACCCTTTTACCTTCTGTTTCTCTCTGAAGAGGGCACTTAAAGCATCTACAGTAATCCCTGGACATTCTCTTACCAAGCTGACCCCTCCAGTGTCTGAAAATTTTAACCATGAGTGAATACCTCTAAGTAGTATTTTTATAGCCACATGGGGTCCCAACTCCTGAATCAGAGCCTAAAGCCAGAGAGACTGAACGTAGGTATGGTGCCTGAAACATTTCATTTGCCTGGAAACCTGTTCCTAATTTTACTTTCTATTCCTATACACCCCCATTGATTAAATTAATTACTTTCCCCTCTGTTCTTAAACTTTTACTGTTGTGTTTATCACCTCATATTAAAGTTAGTTGGGAACCATTTCCCATTCTAGACTGTGAACTCATCTTTTTACTCCCCACAGCACCCTGAATGATTCTGACACATAATAGGCACTCAATAAATGTTAATGAATTCAACATTTCAGCATGGAATATTGAAACCAAATTTTTGCATTTGAGTAGACATAGTGGTTGCCTCCTGAGAGGGGAACTGAGTGGCTAAGGAGCAGAGGTGAGGAGACCTTTTTTCACTGTCATCTTTTAGAACATGTGCACGTATTATCTTTGCCAAACAGAAGTGAATCTGTCCTTTTAACACCTAATACAATTTTTCAGAATTTGGCAGGCTACTATTGCAAGCTGTTATTGTTTGTTTATACAAATGAAGAAACTGAGGTTAAGGGATGTTAAATAACTTGTCTATTGTCACATGGCTAATAAGTGGCAGAGCAAAGAGATGAATCTGTGAAACCTTCACTTTTTCCAGGCCATACTAGCCTACCTTGATTTTGTTCTTACAAAAGGTGGCAGGGTGTGATCTGATGTAGGAACCATCCTTTTTTATTCTTTGCTAGAGGCCCAGTGCACAAAAGTTTGTGCACTTGGGGGGGCCCCTCAGCCTGGCGTGTGCCCTCTCACAGTCTAGGAACCCTCGGGGGATGTCCATCTGCTGGCTTAGGCCTGCTCCCTGGGCCATCGGGCCTAAGCTGGCAGTCAGACATCCCTCTGGCAGCCCAGGAACCCTCGGGAGATCTCCACTTGCCAGTGGGGAGCAGGCCTAAGATGTAGTCGGACATCCTTAGTGCTGCTGAGGAGGCAGGAGAGGCTCCCACAACCACCACTGTACTGGCAGCCGTCACCCTGGCTTGTGGCTGAGCAGAGCTCCCCCTGTGGGAGCACACTGACCACCAGGGGCAGCTTCTGCATTGAGCGTGTGCCCCCTGGTGGTCAGTGTGTATCATAGTACCAGTCATTCCCAGTCGTTCTGCTGTTAGGGTCAATTTGCATATTACCCCTTTATTATATAAGGATAGAGGCCTGGTGCATGGGTGGGGGCCGGCTGGTTTGCTCTGAAGGGTGTCCCGGGTCAAGGTGGGGGTCCCATTGGGGTTCCTGGCCAGCCTGGATGAGGGGATGAGGGCCATTTTCAGAATGACCACACCCTCTTCAGGGTAGGGGTCTGTGCTGGGGTGCCTGGCCAGCCTGGGTGAGGGGCTGATGCCATTTTCAGGCTGGCCACATCCCCTTCAGGGAGGGCGGGTTCTGCTCGGGTGCCTGGTCAGCCTGGGTGAGGGGCTGATGGCTGTTTGCAGGCTGACCACTGCCCCCAGCGACCCAAACTCCCAGCGAGGCTTGCTGGAAGCAGGTATCTGGGGTTTATTTATTTTCTGCAATTGAAACTTTGTTGCCTTGAGCAGAGGCCACAGCTGGCCTAGGCAGGCAGCTTCCTCCATCACTGGGACAACAAAGCCTCCTGTTTACTCTAGCTCTGTGGCTGCTGGCTGCCATCTTGGTTGGGTAATTTGCATATAGTCGCTTTGATTGACTGGTTGGTGTGGCTTGGGATGTAGTGAAATGACACAATTGTAATATTACTCTTTTATTAGATTAGATATCATATAATCAATATGTGTGTGCATCATAGAAGTCATGAAAGACAGCACCAGCACTCTCAGGTGGTTCTAGTTTAAGGAACCGCTGACAAAACTTCTTTTATGGTGTTTTGATGTTTGAAGACTCTTGCCTTCATGGCTCATCTAGATATCTCTGCAGCTCACAGGGAGACTCTTACCCTGTAAGCAATAAACATTTATTTTCAGCAGGAAAGCCACTCTCAACCAGGTAATGTCTTCTCAAGCTGAAAAAAGGCTTTCACTAAAGGATGGTGATTGCCCAAGGTCACATTTCTTTTCCATCTGTTTGTGATAAAATGCAAACTAAAGGGATACTAGTATCTGAAACTCACAACTTATTCTGTATTTGGGGGCTGGGAGAGGGCGACAGTGATTATATTTCTTTTAAAATATTCATTATTGTTTTTTCAAAATATAGACTGAAGCATAGAAGCTAAAAAAGCCCTGGTTCTAAATGGACCTGACACCTTGACCTTCTATCATGGCTTAACAGGAGTGAGTATCCCCAGTGGCTTCGTACACTGCGGTACTCTTTGTAGTTCTCAGCTGCTTCAACACTTGTAAGAGCTTTTCGAATCCCATCCCCCAGACTTGGGGTTTCACATGTTAAAATTACTGTTGTTGTTTTGTATAGTTTACTCAGAAATGCCTCTCCACCTCAAATTTTGAATAAGATTTGAGTTGTCAGTAAACCTAAAATGCAGAGTTCAGATATGAAAATATACCTGAGAGAGAAACGTTCTCCCTTCGATTTTCCTTTCTGATTTAGGTGATCACTGCGAGGGATTAACCTCTAAGCCACTTGGTTATGAGAGTCAGCTGTGTCTACAGTGGGAGAACTTCTGTGCTGGAGACACCCTTATGGGGCAAGAGTTGTTTCAGTGGAGCTTTTATGCTCACTGCATCTGCCCCGAGTGTGTTCCTTGTGGATCTGTTTTGTTTAGGTTAGT
>PVJC01003294.1:0-13835 GCA_004026665.1 Murina feae
ATACTATGCTGCTGTAAAAAGGAAGGAGTTCTTAGCATTTGCAGGCGTATGGATGGAGCTGGAGAACATAATGCTAAGTGAAATAAGCCAGTCAATGAAAGAAAAATACCACATGTCCTCACTCATCTATGGATAATAATAACCATTATAAACTGGTGAACAAAAATGGATACAGAGGCAGAGCAGCATCAAACAGACTCTCAAATTACAGCAACAAGGACAGGAACATTGGGGGCGGGGGTAACAGAGCAGCCAAGGGACTTTGGTGCATGCATTTAAGCATAACTAATGGACACAAAACACTGGGGGGTAGGGGAGGCTGGGGGAAGGGCAGGGGGAAAAAGAGATATATGTATCAATCTTTGTAAAACTTTATGTAATAATAAAAAAAAAAAAGAAAAGGAGTCTGGGCTTTGTCCTGCTGCAGTCAGTCCTTGAATATGGGCTGCTGGCTGAGAGGGGATGTGAGCTGGGGTGAGGAAGCGCCTTTGCAGAGGGAGCCAGCTGTGAGGCAGCACTCCCTGCAGCTGGAGGATTGAACATCACGATCCTGAAGGGACAGGGAGGACAATGGGGAGCGTTAGGTGGTGTAATGGAAGCAATTAAGCGTAAGTTAAGTACTAGATTTATAAATTCTTAGTTGTTTTAGATTGTTCCTCTGACTTCAGACGCTAGCCCATAATTTTCTAATTGTGCCTGAAGCAGAAGAGCATGCATCGTAAGGGGATTGACAAGAGAGGAGACTTCAGAGGTGAGCTGAGCCATGTGAAAGCTTGAATGGTATGCTGAAGTATTGCATGAGGGGGACGTCTGACGGCAGCCATGGAATGCATTGGTACAGGGACAGACCATTGGCAAGTGTGCCCATTTGGAGCTGCTGTACAACCCATTGCTATGAGGACCAGAGCCTGAACCAGTATCAATGGGATAGAGAAGAAGAGCTGAACATGAAAGACATTTTAAAGGTAATTTTTACTGGTTTTAATGACCGAATGTGAAGGGGAGGAGATTTGAGGCAAACCCAATAGTTGTAGCTTGGGATACTCGAAAGGTGATGTTTGAAGGGAGGTTGTGGTAATGTTCACTGTGTAGGGGCCAGCATGGCTTCTTGGCTACCTTTTCCATTGACAAAACAAAACTAATTCTCCAAATGAATATTTCTTTAAGTTCTATTTCACTTGAAGATACTTCTATTGTTTCTTCCTAGCCCTTAAGATGAGGTTCACCCCCTATAATTGATTTCTTTATTAATCTATTTTTAAAAATATTTTATATTGCCCTAACCAGTTTGGCTCAGTGGATAGAGCATCAGCCTGCGGACTCAAGGGTCCCAGGTTCAATTCTGGCCAAGGGCATGTACCTTGGTTTCGGGCACATCCTCAGTGTGGGGGAGGTGCAGGAGGCAGCTGATCAATGTTTCTCTCTCATCGATGTTTCTAACTCTCTATCCCTCTTCCTTCCTCTCTGTAAAAAAAAATCAATAAAATATATAAAAAAAAATTTTATCTGCTTTATGCAATTTGCCCTCCCTCCCGCCCCCCACTGTGGTAACCACCATCCTGTTGTTGTGTCTATGAGTTTGTTTTTTTAGTTCTTTTGCTACTTTTTTTGTTTTATATTCCACACTGGAGGCCCGGTGGATGAAATTTGTGCTTGGGGGGAGGGGGTTGTCCCTCAGTCCAGCCTGCACCTTCTCCAATCCAGGACCACTGGCTCCTAACCACTCACCTGCCTGCCTGCCTAATGGCCCCCACTGCCCTCCTCTGCCAGCCTGGTCACCCCCAACTGCTCTTCCCTGCAGGCCAGTTTGTCCCCAACTGCCCTTCCCTGCCGGCCTGATCTCACCCCTAACTGCCTCTGCCTCGGCCTCCCACCATGATGGCTTTGTCCAGAAGAAAGTCGGACATCCAAAAGATGGCTGGTTGACCCAGTCTAATTAGCATATTACCCTTTTATTAGTATAGATAAGAGAAACCATATGATTTTTGTTCTTTTTCTTCTGACTTATTTCACTTAGAATAGTATCTTCAAGATTCATCCATGTTGTCACAAATAGCAAGATAGTATTCTATTGTATACTCATACCACATCTTCTTTACCCAATCATCTGTTGATGGATCATTAATCTACTTTGATGAAAATTTCTTTCATCATCTCTTCCCCTTCTCTCCTGCAACAAATCTAAGTATACTTAAAAAAACAAAACAAAGTTTAAAAGCACAGATAGAAAATCCATTTTTTAAAAATTTCTTCATTTCTTGGCAGTTCTCTCATGGCCCATATGAGAAGTTCTGATAACATCCTTGGACTTCAAGTTCCATGAAGAGTGCTGGGCTTGAGGGTAAATACCTTGCGAGTATGTGGTTGCTTTCAGTTGTGTAGCTATACAGGATCATTCATGAAGGCTGATCTGAAAAACAAAAACAAACAAACAAAAAGAAGCTCAGATGGTGTGGCTCAGTGGTTGAGTACCAATGTATTCAGGAGGTCATGGTTTGATTCCCTGACAGGGCACATGCCCGGGTTGTGGGCTCGATCCGCAGTAGGAGGTGTGCAGGAAGCAAATGTTCCATAATTCTCTCTTATCCTCCTCTCTGAAATCTCTCTCTTCCTTCCTCTCTGAAATCAATAAAAATATATTTTTTTAAAAAAGGCTGATCTGAACGACTGTTAAATCCCTTGGTATACATAGTCCGTGTAGCTGTTAGGTAGCTTTGGTCATATGCTCTTTTGATTTTCTGGAGCCTAAGTAATATTCTGATTTGATAGACAAAAGATTAGAATCTAGTTTCTGCAGTCTGTATTTTTGCCAAGTTATTGAAGAACCCCTAACAGTGTGTACATTTATTTTAAAAAGGAAGAAAAAAATTAGCAATTAAATGAAATCAAATTGGTGTGGGAGACATCATGTTGTGTATATACAGGGCAGCTAGGTCAACTCAGTCATCCATTTAACATTTACTGTGTTGCTTCTCTGCTTGACACTCTCCTAAGTGTGCTGGGAACATACAGGTGGATGAGGCAGATGAGCCACACCCCTCACAGAGTGTACCTTCTAATCTCCAGAAACAGACAGTAAGAAATAATTCATAAGAAAACTTCCAGTGCTTGTAAGTGCTCAGAAGAAAATAAAAGTTGGAATTCAGTTTGTTGATACAGCCCTTCCCTTCCTTTTCAAGAGGCTGCCCTGGTGAGAAACTGGCTCTCTTCGGGATCCAAGAGCAGGATGAATGAACCCAAACTTATTGGCTGCATCAGCAAATTTACCAATTCTGCGGGTTTATGGGGTAGGGGGTGAGATTTTAAAATCTGAGTAGAAACATTACAGATATAATTTAAACTCCTACCTGGGACTGATCTCAAAAATAGTCCATGAAGACACTGCTTAATATTGATAATTAACAAATAAAAATTACGATAGGTGCTTTTTAAACCAGTTTCCACTTCAGTGACGTGTGGGAGGAACCCGTGCTGTCTGCTCCCCCGGGGAGCACACCCTGTGCTCAGGGCACTGAACAAGCCGGACATTCTGCCCACACCCAGCACTGCCCCAGGAGCTGAGCTTCGTGCTTTCTGACAGTCAGAATGGTTTGTTCTCTAACGTATTTGTGCCAGTTTTACTTGTTTTTAAAATTATGCATTTCACTTTACTATTACATTAACGAATGAAATATGAGTCTGGAGAGAGAGAGAGAGAGAGAGAGAGAGAGAGAGAGAGAGAGAGAGAGAGAGAGAGAGAATTATTACAATGAAATTAAAATGGAATGCTTTGCAACAATTTAATAATGTCAATTAGTTAAAGAGAAAAGATGGGAAAAATAACAAAATCTACAGTATTTTGCTCATGAGTATCTTTATGTTCTCACCCAGTACAAAGAAAGAAACACTTGAAATGAAGAAATGAGAAGTTATGGGTGTGGTTTAGGTAAAAGAAAGAAAAGAAAAGTAGATTTGGATCCTTTACAGTGAACTCATAGTGAGGGGAAAGGCCATGACAAATACATTTATATTAAGTTAAAATATAATGTTTACAACGTAAATGTATTTCCCCCCTAACTGATATTTCTGATTAGCCCATTAATCAGCAACTCGGTGCTGACTAAGAAGATTTCCTTGTATTGTAAGGTGTGCAGTAAGTGCAAAAGAACTAGCAATTTCTCCATCCTAACATTATTGGATAAAGAATTTGTGTACCGTCCAGTAATTCCTTTACCTGAGCCAAATCTCCTTTCCCCATTGCACAGGAAAAGCAAAGACAATATTTTCACTTTTCAGCAGTACTTTTCCTTTGAGAATATCAAAGCGCTTTAAGAGACAAATTTCTAATTAAACAATAATGCTCATATTGCCCCAGAGAGGTGGATAAATATAGTTATTATCCTCTGACTGAGGATGTTAGATCCATGCTAAGTAGCTAACAGATGTCTCTGTGCTGTCTCTCAGGAGAATTGTGTTTCCAGTAATCTCCCCGCCACACTGTGTTCTGTTCCCTATTCTGAACAATTCTGAGTATTACAGAGAACTATGAGAGCGTGGAAAGAGCCCTTGTCTGTGGGCCAGGACACGTGGGCTCAGACCCTGGCTGTGCCACTCACTCTTGGGATGTGGACACTCTCATCAGCCTGTCTGTGCCTCCTTTATCTGTAAACTTAAGATGGCAGCACCTGTCATACCAGCCAACCAGACTCCAAAGTGGGAAATGAAACGAAACACATAGGCCATTTTTGCTCTCACTATTTGCAGCTACAATGTCCATTTTGTTTTGACAAATGCTTCTCTCCCCCGCCCCCCAAATGTGGGCCCACTTTTTGTTATGGTATTTTTGACCATGTGTTAATTTATAGGTTCTGGTTTGCACATTCATTCTTGAGACCAGAATTGGAAATTCTTCCTCAAGAGCTTTTATTTAATACTAGAGGCCCGGTGCACAAAAATTTTTGCACTCGGTGGTGTCCCTCAGCCCAGCCTGTACCCTCTCATAGTCTCAGACATCCTTAGCGCTGCTGAGGAGGCAGGAGAGGTTCCTGCCAACAACACCGTGCTGTCAGCTGGCTTGTGGCTGAGCAGAGCTCCCACTGTGGGAGCACACTGACCACCAGGGAGCAGCTCCTGCATTGAGCGTCTGCCTCCTGGTGGTCAGTGTGTGTCATAGTGACCAGTCATTCCCAGTTGTTCTGCTGTTATGGTCAATTTACATATTACCCTTTTATTATATAGGATTGCCCACCTCCTCACATGATGACCTTCCACTGATGGTCCCAGACTCAGTAAAAAATGTAAGGAAAGAGACAGGCTGTGGTTAGGATAATGATCTATTGTACTCTGAACTACAAGATACCAGTTAGTGGCTATTATTTTAAAACATGTTGAGTGACTCATTGTATCTCTTCACTCATTCATAGAAGTATTGTGTAAGGTTTCCAAAGGAAAACAAAACATGAAATATATTAAATTTCCCACAGTTAGAGATTGCTCAAATAAATGATGGTATTTGTACACAATGGAAGTCCATTAGTAAAAAGAGGTAGATAATATTGGCATAGGATGATGGTCATGATAATTAAGTTGAAAAGCAACCCCCAAAAGATGATGTACAACATAACTCTATCATTATTTTAGAAAATATGTATTTGGCCTGGCCAGTGTGGCTCAATGGTTGAGCATGGACCCATGAACCAGGAAGTCATGGTTCAATACCTGGTCAGGGCACATGCCTGGGTTGTGGGCTCGATCCCCAGTGGGGGGTGTGCAGGAGGCAGTGATAAATGATTCTCTCTCATCATTATGTTGTAGCTCTCCCTTTCTCTTCCTCTTTGAAATCAATTAGAGGAAAAAAAATATTAAAAACTAAAATATGTATTTGAATAAAAAATATCAAGGATACAGTAGCTATCTCTGGGTTGTGGGATTATAGAAATGAAGTTTCCTTCTTCATACTTATACGTGTTCTCTAATTTTCTATGATTAATATATGTTGCTTTTGGCAAAATAAAAAATAGATTTAAAGTGAACTAAAATCTTATTGATACAAAAGCTGTGGTGGTAATGAAGAACACGATTTTGAAAAATAATTACCAACTCTAAAAAAAGAATTAAGTATGGAAATTTTGAAATATCTAAATTAAACAATCATTACTACCAACACAATGCAATGTGTGTTTTTTTTTCGCCAAAGCATCACTTTAAAACAAATAATCTTTTAAGATAAGAGGGAGATGCATGTCTTTCTTATAATCAAAACTATAGGTTACCAAGTACCTATGTGTCAGATATTTGAAATGTTAAATTTTGTGGTTAATTTAATCCTTATGGCCTTAAGAAAGAGGTATTACTGTTCATAGTTGCTTAAAACTAATACCCCCAAAGTTAAGTTTCTTAGCCAACCATAAGTAGAACCACATGTCTTTTAAAAAATTACCTAAATATTTATTAAATCCACTCTATGCTAGCTATCATGTGGTTTGTGCTGGGAATATACAATGAACAAGACACAATGGTTCCTTCCCTCAAAGAAGCTTACAGGTAGGTTCTAGTTGAATAACATGGAGCAAATAAGTATAAATGGTCTGCAACATCTGTCCTACTTGCAAGGCATTTAAATTAAGATATGAAGCACAAGTAGGGTGAAGAGTTCGCATGGAATAATATTCCTGGTAGAGGAAACAGTATGTGCTAAGGCCCTGAGACGACATTTTGCTACAATAATCTGGCATAACCAACCATTCACAACTCTGCCTTGAAACAATAAGCATTTATTCCTCCCATGGGTCTGTGGGTCAGCTGCAACTTGGCTGGACTCCAGGACTCAGGGCTCCATCACAGGTTGCTCATCCTCTTTTGACCAATGGCTTCTTGAAACATGCTCCTTTCATAGCACATGGCAGGAGCACAAGGGCCCAAATTAAATCACAGGTGCATTTAAGGCCTCATGTCAAGTTCAAGAATATTTCATGGGCTAAAGCAAACTATGTGGTCAAAACCCAAATAAATGGGATCAGAAAAATGTTTTACCCACAGTGGATAGTACTTCAGAGTCACACCTAACATGGGATGTGGATGTGTAATTTAATATAGGGAGAAGGTGAAAAGTGGTTTAGTCAACCACATCCGGATTTTCCAAGGAACCTCTTGCTAGTGTGGCTAAGCTGGGGAGGGATACCATTGGCTGCTCTTGTTATTTGCTGCTCTTGGGAAATTCTTATTGTAGAGATTTCATATATAGGTTGCCCCCTCTCAAAGTATACAAACTTTGAATGATTATAAAGTCAGTATTTATTAACATATAGTTCGTTTTCAAAATTTAAAAGAATCTACTGAAATGAATAATTTTTTTGTCAATGCCTGTTTTCAAACCAATGACCGTTCTGGCCTAGGCACTGCTGATAATGTGAGGCAATGGAATTGCAAACATTAAGAATCCTTCTGTTTGGTATTTGTGTACCCTCAATTCATCGACTGTTGCTGGTTTTGTACTGTAAACTTTATTTTTTTTTTTATGTATCCCCATAAAAAACAAGTCTAGTGACACTTTAGGATAAATTTTCTTTGTTCAAAACTTAGTCTGGCTTCACCCATTATTTCAAATCAATTAAACCTGAAAAGGAGTGAAATTGAGTTATCAGCTGTTAAAGTGTGTATACATATTTTAAGCTCTCTTCAAAAGATAGTGACTTATCCAACTTCTACCTGAACTTTATTTCCAAAGAGTTGACCAACATTGAATTACCATAGTTATCCCACAGGGCTAATATAGTGTTGATTGAATTAAATTCCTCTGCTCTGCAGTAAGGATTCTCTGTGTGACAGTAGCACATTCCGAAGCTATGCCTCAGAGGCAGTAAAGCTAGTGTGTGAGCCCCTGAGAAACAGCATTAAATTTGGTTGCTGCTCATTCTCCTGGAATGGAGATCAGCAATTTTATTCCCATGAATAAGACAAACGTCATAAAACGTGAGGAAGCATCTAATTTGACTACTTTATCCCACGAAACTCAATCTTCCATTTAGTCAGATGGCTTTGATAATGTTACAAGAATAGTTCAGTTTATTTTTACCCATCTCTGCACAGATACATTCATTTGCTTTACAAGTGCTTAGATCTAATGCCTGAATGAATGAACAGGTGTAAGGACACACATTGGCCAAATATAAACTTGTACAGTTCATGTGTTTAACAAGCACGAGCATTTTTGAAGAGGAAAATGTATTCCACGCAGTCAGGCATGGCAATTCTAGCTGTAATGGTATATTCTGCCACAGTAAAAACCATTGTTGAGGCGATTTCTCCCCTTTGCTGGTAAAAAGAGATTAAGTAGAAACCACATAAGTATGATTATCCTGTTCTGGAGCCAAATTTTTTTCTTCCTTTGTTGTAAGCTCAATTTTATAGTCTTGAGGACTTAAAATGTAATCTATATTCTTTCTGACAATACTTATTTCCCATAAAAACAAGATTGTTGCTAGCTAATTCACAGTTAATTTCATTATAAAGTGTGTGCTATTTCAAGAGATATCAGTGGTTCTAATAAATGTGATGGATTGGAGTCAATTCCTTTCCCCAGATTTTGTTCACAGTTACGTAAGTCTTCTGCTTGGTTGCATTATTGTATTTTACTACTCAGCTCACAAAGCTGCATTTAAGAAAAGCTAGTTTTCTGGTCCCTTCTTCTGATGTACGTTGATACTTCTTATCTGGGCGGCTTTTCATCCTTACCCGTGTTTTCTTGCTCTCTTAGCCTGGCACCCCTTCAAAAGCTAGCACACTGTATACATTCCAGTAACAGCAGCACTGGGAGATGGCACCCTCTCCCAGTTCCTAAGTGGAAATCTGAGTAAGGAGGAGAAAAATAGCTTGACTGTTAGAAACACATGCACTTCCTAATTGCCTCCTGATGGTTCGCCTTTCAGAGGGGCTACAGGAATCGCCTGTCTGCCGAGGTGTCATTCCATGCTTTTAGGAGGCATTGATTTTCATGGGTGAATCATGGGCTTGATTACAGAGAGCTGGCAGACCAAGCTCCGGCTTAATTCATGAGTTCTGTTCACTGGTGTCATTTCCTAATGGGCTATTTTGCACACGTAAGAAATTGATTTACTTAATTTTTCCTTCTGAAATATAAAAATAGCTGTAATTATTTTTACTGTAGCTTTAAATGTCTAAATGAGTTCAACCAAATGAAAGCTTTAGCTGAATTGCAATATCAGTAAAATCAATTGATTAATATTTCTTTCTTGATTCTGCTCTGCCCACAGACTGACTTTTACCTAAGCTGACCAAATTAACTCACTCTTTTGTCATTGTAGAGACCTGATCTTAATAGAATTACAACCCCAATTGCTCTGGACAAGTGGCTCTTAAAACCTTAAAAAAAATTTAGAACCTTTAATTCGCTTGCATAGCTTTCTTTAAAAATGATATAATTATATCTGAGCATCCTTCTCAGGATGGTGTGAGATTTAATAAAAGGTCACTTTATTATGTATTACTGGATTAAATCATATAGTTTTACATATTTTGATTAGATGTTAAGTTAGCCTGCTGTAGTGAGAGGGCCCATAAATGACTTCTGTTCCTTTCTAGTTACGTGGTCCCCAAACCCCAGGTACTGAGTCTTATCAGTGAAGAGGGTCATTGCTTGTTCTCCTGACTTTGAGGTGTTTGTAAAATTCAAATAGTGTACTGGGAAGGGATGCTGTTTGAAAATTGTGAAGAACCATCTAATGTGATTTTTAAAAGAAAATTTAGACACCTTCTGTTTTCACTGCTATAGTATAACAACAGCTAACTGTTAATTGTTTTACATATTGGAGTTTCTAAGGAATACAGGAAGAGAAGGGAAAATTAGATAAGTGTTGAATGAGCAGATTTAATCAACAAACTGAAATAAGAGATTTTAACAAGAATGGTGAACACTTGATCAGCTTCAAAAAATTATTAGTCTTCATCAACTTTAGCAAAACCATCTAGAAAATATAATAGAAAATAAAATACCATTCTCAGACTACAAAGTATCTAGGACAATAACCAAACAAAGACTTTCCTGAGAAAATTTTAAAGAAGAGCTAAAAAAGGGAAAGATATACCTTATTTTTGATGTTAGTTTCCCTTAAAATTAACTTGTAAATTCAAAGTTAAATTATGGCAAGCTATTTTTGAGGATCTCAACATACTTCTACATTTATACAGAGGAATAAAGATTCAGGATGCTTAGGTCAGTTTTGAAAAGGAAGAGCAAAAAGGAGGGAGTTGCCCTCCCAGAAAATGCCAATGTGCACCTGGTGCCAGAACTGTCACATAATCTCTGGAAAGTACTCAGGATCAGAAACAGGCCCATGTCTACATGGGAACCTGCTACAGGATAAACATGGCACCATAAATCAGTGGGGAAGGGGGGGATGGCCTAAAACCCACTGATGGAATGATGCTCTCAAGCACGTACAAAGAAGAAATCCAGTGGGAAATTACATTATAAAGCTAATAGATACTGGAGGTGTTGAAGATCCTCAAAATGCGAACTATAAGTTGAAAATGTAATAGTTGACTACATTTTAAAAATTAAGAATTTCTCATAGAAAACAGTCAAAATAAGTAAAGTTAGCAAAGAGGTGATGGAATGAGAAAAGATTTATAATATCCAAGCATTACAAGAGATTAATAACTAGAATACACCAAGAAGCCTAAGTTTTCCTGTTCTTAAAATGGAGATAATAATAATAGAAAGCAAACCGTGCGCAGAGCCTGGCATACAGTTAGTGCTTACTGTTTGCTGTTGGTTCATCTGTTCTATCCTCTGTAAGAAAACACATTTTGAGCTGAGCGTTGATATATGGACCCTGAATTTCTGGTTTGTGCATGCTTTTATGTTGCTGGCTTGTGGATTTACAGAGAAATATATGTGCAACTAACTATCTAGACAGTCTCAATACCCACCACCCTGTTTTATAAATGTCCCCGGTAAGCCAGTGGTTAAAAGGCAGTTCCAATGGTGTGCAGGTGAGCCAAGTGCTGCGTGCACCACTGTAGCTGTGGAACCAGCTGCCAAGGACACCTGCCAGGTGATGTAGCAGGAAGAGTATGCTTCGTGGTTTGAGGTGTGGAACTTGTGACTGTTATATTCCATCCTGCTTGAGGCTGTGGGGCATGAGAGTGCTGTGTCCAAAGGACAAAGAGACTGGATAAAGCAGCTCCGGCCTCCTTAAGCTCTTTGTCCAGGTGTAACGTGGCGGTGGTGAGTGGCAGGGTCAAACGGGCCAGTTGTCTCCTTGGGACTCCCTTACCCTAAGCTTTTCTGGGGACAGGTTGGTCACAGAGAGATGGCTGTGCTCGTAGCCAACCAAACCTGCTCTCTGAAAGCAGAGCTTTGTCTTTTCCTGCTTTATGACCTCAGCTTCGGGGAAGGCTTTGGCTCCCCCAGTGTGGCCTGAGAACTTAGATGATGACGCACGGGGCAGAAGGCAGAGAATTGCGTTCAGTGGCAATGACCTGAGCTGGGTCCATTCCTCAGGCTTGGGGAGGATAAAGCAAACCAGCCAGGACCATCCTGCCGATTGGGAAGGAAAGGAAAGCAATGGTAACTCCGTGCCAGGCACCGTTACACACACTGTCTCCCTTGATTCCCTACAGCCCTGTGAAATGAGCATCTCCACTTTACAATGTGAAAACCGCAGCTCAGAGAGGGAGAAATGCCCAAAGTTATCCAGATTGTGATTCACTGGATTTGAACCCGAAGTCTGTTTGACTCTGAGACCCACAGGTGGTTGCGTTTTTTTGTTTGCTTGTTTGTTTTTTCACTGCGTCATTCTCTATATCTGAGGACTTGGACTGGGGTGGGTGGGGCTGGGTGAATCTACGGCTTGGTGGACTCTGGCTAAGAATGTATGGCCAGTCCCATCTGTGTCCGATCTTGGCAGGCAGTTGAGTTACGTTATAGAAAATGAATTACATTTCCCAGTGCAGCATCTGGACATGTGCCCCCATGGTCAGCTGATTTTAGGTGTGGCTTTGATTTCTCAGCAGAAACTGTGTTTCTGTGAAATAATATCCTTAAAGTGTTGTGTTTTGCTTGTCATTCAGAGAAGTCTGGACTTCTAGGAGATGCACTGCACTCCTACCCGGTGGATTCCCTACCCGGGAGGAAAGCAGGCAGGGCCAAGTGACAGAAGAAGCTTGTCCCCAGGTGGAATTTCATTTCTCTGAGCTTCTAGGATCTGACAGGTACTTTGAAGAGCTGGCTTCTTTAGCTGTTAACAGAGATGTCTCTTGTTGAAACATTTGCAACTGACTTTGTACTTTAGAGATCACAGGGTTTTTAAATTAGTGCTATTTGGAGGTCAACAGGGTTGCCAGAGCTACATGTTCTGAGCCCTGTCTCTAAGGCTCAAGGCAATGACTAATAATGATAATCATGATAATGATAATCATAAACCATTCACTCAGTATTTACTATGTGCTGGGCAATGTAGTAAGTTCATTTTATATATACACCAACCCACTGAAGTATGTGTAATTTAGTATTTGTTTGACAGCAAACAGCAAAAATCCTACTTCAATGGCTTAACCAAAAGGAGGATTTTATTTTTCTTACAGAATAAGAAGTCTAATGGCAGGTGCTTTAGGAGTATAGGGGCCCCATGATACCATCAAGAACCCAGGCTCCTTCTCCTGGGCTTTCTTCCTCATGTTTGCAACATGAGTTGTTCTATTTCATGCATCAGAACTGATTTTTAGTCAGAAAGGCATAAGGGCAAAGTCTAAGTGGCAAAAACTAAACATGTGTGTGCAAGCTGAATATGCCCCACTAAGCTTTCTCAAAACTCCAACCTCCAATTGCACCTCATTGTCCAGAACCGTGTTGCATGCCCACATCAAGCTGCAAGGGAGCCTGGCAATCCAAGAGTGTTTAAGTGAGCCCTGTGGTTAGGAAGAAAGAAAGGAGGAATGGATATTGGCGAGGTAACTAGCAGTGCCTCGCTCATGTAGTTAATATTTGTTCAAACTTTATAGATAAGAAAAGTGAAATTAGAGATGGTGTTTGCCCAAGGTCACCTAGCTAGTGAGCAACAGTGTCAGACCTGAATCTAGGTATGTCTGGCTCTGAAGCCACATTCCTGGAAACTCTGCTGGAACTTGTACCTGGTGCTTGGGATGTTTAGGATGGAGAACAGAGAACTTTTGAGGGCTCACTTATGGAACAGAAAGGAGGATTGATTTGTGAGCTTCTTGAAAATAGAGTGAAGATCAACATATAAAATATTTGGAAAGGCAGATTGTGGCATACAGTAAGAAAGTGATTTCCGACAATTAATGATTAACCGTTTTATGGGCTGTGTAGCAAACTTGTCCCAGAAACATATGTGTAGAGATTAGATTACTAATAAGAGGAGATCTCTGAACTGATTGGACATTTAGGTCTATTGTGAGTTCAAGACTCTGGATCTAGGAAATGGAAATGGCTGAGATAGAATGATCAGAATTAGAGGAAGGCCTTCGGATTGAGTGTAGAAGCCTCTTGATTTTTCAGACCTAGAGTGACCATTCAGTTTCAGGGGCATTTTTTATTTTATTTATTTATTTATTTATTTATTTATTTATTTATTTATTTAAATTTATCTTTATTGTTCAGATTATTACAGCTGTTCCTCTTTTTCCCCCCATAGCTCCCCTCCTCCCAGTTCCCATCCCACTCTCTGTCCCTGCCCCCCACTGTCTTCATCCATAGGTGTACGATTATTGTCCATTCTCTTCCTGCACCCCCAACACCCTTAACCCCCCAAAATTGTCACTCCATTCCCTTTCCATGCCTCTGATTCCACTCTATTCACCAGTTTATTTTGTTC
>PVJC01003294.1:13935-63345 GCA_004026665.1 Murina feae
TCCTCTTCTCAAAGGATACCTTTCAGCATTTCATATAATACTGGTTGGGTAGTGATGAACTCTTTTAGCTTTTTCTTGTCTGTGAAGCTCTTTATCCGACCTTCAATTCTGAATGATAGCTTTGCTGGGTAAAGTAGTTTTGGCTGTAGGTTCTTGCTATTCATCACTTTGAATATTTCTTGCCACTCCTTTCTGGCCTGCAAAGTTTCTATTGAGAAATCAGCTGACAGTCATATGGGTGCCCCCTTGTAGGTAACTAACTGCTTTTCTCTTGCAGCTTTTAAGATTCTCTCCTTGTCTTTTGCTCTTGGCATTTTAATTATGATATGTCTTGGTGTGGTCCTCCTTCAGTTTCTTTTGTTTGGGGTTCTCTGGGCTTCCTGGACTTGGAAGTCTATTTCTTTCACCAGATGGGGGAAGTTTTCTGTCATTATTTCTTCAAATAGGTTTTCAATGTCATACTCTTTCTCTTCTTCTGGCACCCCTATAATTCTGATGTTGGTACGCTTGAAGTTGTCCCAGAGACTCCTTACACTATCTTCATACTTTTTGATCCTTTTTCTTTTTTCTTTTTTATTTTGGCTTTTCCGGCTGGGTGGGTTTTGCTTCTTCATATTTCATATCTTTGACTTGATTCTTGCGATCCTCTCGTCTGCTGTTGGATCTCTGTATATTATTTTTTATTTCAGTCAGTGTATGCTTAATTTCTAGTTGGTCCTTTATCATATCCTTGAGGGTCTCATTAGATTTATTGAGGGTCTCAGCATTTTCTTGAAAAACCTAATAACCGTGGTTTTGAACTCTATATGCTGTTGTTTTCTTTCCTCCATTTCTGTCCTTTGTGACCTGTTTCTTTGTCTCTGCATTTTGGCTGCTTTCCTTTCTGAGTTAGGTGATCACTGAGAAGAATTAACCTCTAAGCCACTTGGTTATGAGAGTCAGCTGTGTCTACAGTGGGAGAACTTCTGTGTTGGAGACACTCAAGGGCATTTTTTTTAGAGTAAAAGGGAGATTTATTAGTAATTACACTGGATGAATACCAGGATTATTATTGACCAACTGGAACCTGCGGCCACTTGGGGCAGGGCACAGGCTTCTGATGAATAAAGGAATGGGGAGGCCTGCACTTCATAGGTAGTGGCTGAAAGGACAGACACCCCCTGCCACACCATCCACTTCCATAACCTAGACCTTCCAAGGGGCCCGGCTTCTTCACCCCCGATGGAGTTTGGGGAGAGGTGTTGAAATCCTAAGGGCGGAGACAATGTATGACTTAAAAACATGCTCCTGACACAGATCCTTGAGCCCTAGTTTCCTCTAGCATGACTCATTTTTGAGAGACACTAAACTCAGATAACGCTGTGTTCCTTAGTGAGTCATGGACCTGGCCCATCTTAGGCTGGAAAGGAAACTGGATTTCACATATTTTGAAGTCTTTCTCCCCTTTTAAAAACTGCTTTTCTGGTTTGTACAGTGACCTTGGGCAAGTCACAACCTCTCTCTCGTTTGGCTTTTCCTTAAGTGGAAATAAAAAGGAGATAATAGTTACATAAAATTAAAAAATGATTCAAGATCTTCCAATGAAAGTTGCTAGGTGGAGCCAAGTGATATTCTTATATTTATGACAGTTATGGCAGAGCTGCTTCTTGTCCCGCTCCTTCCCAGTAGGCCACAGGGCATAGAATAAACACAGAGCTGGCCGGTGGGTGGTAATTGACGATGTTGGCACTGACATGAAGAGAAGGAATTTCTCTCTGGCTGTTTCACTATTAACCTCCTCACATCTGGCCTCACTGTATATTAGTGTGGAAACTGGAAAGCAGTGGTGAGCTTGTCTAGTTGTTTCATAGCAGAAGTAGCCTATTCAGGAAACCTTTGAATAATGATGCTATTAAGATATTGTCTTTGTTTCTTCCTTAATTCCTTTATGCAATAAACATTGATTGAGTGTCTCTGTGTGCCAGGTTCTGTTTCCCATGCAGATAGCAAGATGCATAATGACAGACATTAAACTCTGATGATTGCTGAATCAAGGATTTTGTCAGAGAAGCAGGGATTGGAGCACTGGTCTCCTGCTGCAATCCTGCATCTCTCCCATCCTAACCTGATATCTAAGAGATACTTTCTAAATGCAAAACTGCTCTTCTTACCCATTTCCTAAAGGATGGAGACCACATTTCTTACAATGGCATAGAAGAACCTTCAGGACTTGGTCCCTGCTCACCTTTCTGTCTCATCTTTCACTGAGCCCCTCTTAGGACCATGTTCCAGCAATTGGGACTTTTCTACAGGTCCCTGAATACATAGAAAATAGTTTAGGTTTTGTAGTGTCTGTTACAACTATTGAGTGATGCTGTTGCATCATGAAAGCAAACATAGACAGAATGTAAGTGAATGGGCATGGCTGTATTAAAATAAAACTTTATTTACAAAATAGGTGGTGGGCTAGATTTGGCCCGTGGGCTATAGTTTGGTAATTTTTGCTCAAGGCCTTTACTCATGCCAGTGTTTTCACTTGCCTACATTAAGGACATCTTCCTCCACCATTTGTCTGGCCATTAACTATTCAATTATTGCCTCAAGGCCTTTCCCTACTACCCTGGGTAGATGTGTGACTCTCACCACTGTATTCTGTACGTTCTACCTGCTTGCCATGTTTTCTCCTTAATTTGATTTTACATTTATTCCTTCATTCATGAATTCACTGATTTGTTCAACAATATTTAATGAGGGCACAATATGAGGCAGAGTTGATGGCTTTTTCTGTCTTTGTATAACACCTAGTAGAAAGGCTGGCATTTTTTCTGTTACTAGTAAATAAAAGGAAATAGAACTCGATAAAGAACTTTATTACTAAAGATATATTCATGTCTTTGGTATAAGTGCCCCAAAGTGGGACTTGTCTTTACTGATTTTGAAACCTGTCCATTGTGAGAAAGGATTTGGTCAATTGATTGAATAGCCCGCATTCTCCCTATCCCCCCTCCTCATTGTCCATCCTCATTCCTTTTCTAAGTCCTCTGGGCCCTGCTTTTCTGATGACTCTGTGTGGCAGGACAAAGTATAGCAGTATCAACTTCCAAACTCTGGCATGGGCAGGTGACCAACTCATGTGAGTAGGAACTTTACCAACAAAGTGTCAACATAACTCAGTGGGTTTCTTACTTTTTTACTTGTATACAGGTCTGTCTTGTCCATTGCTTTCTGACAGAGCAGGGCTAGCTAGACTCATAGGCTTATAGTTCACAGCCTGAGGATATTGAAATTGCTTCCTTGCAAAGTCTAAATTTTTTTCTTTCCATCCACAACCTCTGGCTCTTTGAGAGTGATCCTGAGGTAAATGTAAAAATGAAGCTTCTTGGTTACTCATATTACAAAGTCATTTCCTGGATTCATGGAGGCAAAAGTATCTGAAGTCGGGCCTAAGCCACTTTCTTCCATTTACAGTTCATTCTAAATATAAGTAGAAATTTATTAAATTGGTTGTCACCCGTAGAACCAAGATGGCTTCATTTTTTTCAACTTGTTCAGATGTACATTTTCAGGGGTTGCCAGGAAGGTTCTGTGTTTGTGGTCAGAGGCAGAGAAAAGAAAATGGTTACTAGTACAGTTGGTTACAAAACAAACAGAAAACCTCCACAAGGTTTCTCACGTTACAGGAGCAAATAGAAGGAGCCCCAGCTGGGGATTGTAGCGCAGAGTGTGTGTTGGGTAAACACTGGAGAATGTTCTGGGTCTCTTCACTTTTTTTAAGAAAGATAAGAAGCCAGGTTGGGAAGTGGCAGCTGAACAGGGCGTGCAAGGCTGTCATTCATTAACTCACCCCCGCAGGCAATAGAAAATCAAGTCCAGTCCCACGGTGCTGGCCTTCTCACTGCCGCAGCTGTGGCCGGCCTGGCCCGACCTTTCAGACGGACTCCTTTGGTGAGGAAACCACGGCGAGAAGAAATGATGTGCCTGTGTTTCTGAGGAGGAAGGGAGGGTCATAAGCGGACCTTTGGTTACAACAGAAAAATAAGGCAGTGTTGCTTAATGACTAGGGCCACAAAGGGTAGTAAACACGGCAAGGCCACAGAGGAGAAAGTGTGGCATTCGTGAGCTAACCCCATTGCAACACACACGCAACTTGGCGGTAAGGAACTTCTGGCAAGTTCCTCACTCAGTAAGCTGTTAGTATATTTTGAATGGATTTATAATTGTGTGTGTGTGTGAGAGAGAGAGAGAGAGAGAGAGAGAGAGAGAGAGAGAGAGAGAGGAGAGAGATTGGCAAATGATAAGTAAATGGGCTGCTTCTCTGAGGTACTGAGGTTTAAAATAAAATATTGTCTTCACTCTTGTTTCTGGCATGAACAAATACCTCACTTTTGGCAATTCTCATCAAAAGTTAAGTGCTACCACTTGGCAATGTCCATCAGAATTAAAACTCACCTGTCCTTTGATGCTGCATTGATTCATAGTTCTCCTCATACACACGTGAAAAAATATGTTTCTGGGAACCCAAGGTTAGAAACTACTATATGTCTGTGAGGAGGGGGATGCACAAATTTTGGGACATCCATACAATGATATGCATTGAAACACAATGAAAGAGATAATTCTAACTGTACAGATTTATGATAAACCCCACAATATCTTGTTAAGTTTTACTAAGGAACAGAAGATATACATAGGAAAGGAGGTGCACATATGCATACATGCTTGTATATATGCCGAATATTTCTAGAAGGATACCTAAGAAATACAATGCTGGATGCCTCTGTGGAACAGCCTGGGAGACTGGGTTCAAGAGGTCGACAGCAGTCTACTTTCTACTCCATACTGTTTTGCACTGCTTGAAATATTTATTGGCCATAAATCATTTTTCAAGAAGAATTTTAATGGAAATGTCACTCTTCCCACTTAATTAGGGTTTTGCTACTGGTGGTAGCAGTGCCAGTGAAATAGATGGAAATATATGGCCTGATTCATGCCCTAAAAATGGTTTAAAACCATACAGAAGCAGGAATCTTTCAGTGAAGTGTATATTTGGGAAAAGCATTTCAGTAACTAATGAATAATAGAGGACATTGACTTGGGCGGCTATTTTTATGCTGACAGCTTGGAATCCTAGAGAGCTTCAAAGAAAGCCCAGCATCTCCCCCAGGATGTCATGCCTTTCATGAAGGGTCACCCTGACTTACAGCCTGCAAAACCCTTAATGAGAGTTTTCCACCTTCTCGCGTATTCTAATTTCATCGCTCTCAAAGAGCCATCGTTGCCATTTCCCTCTTCGCCTGTGGATGGCTGAAGAATGTTTGGGAGCATAAACACCAAATGACTTATTTACACTAAATAATACTCTGCTCGTTCCCAGGGGCTGACAAACTTGGTGGCCTCTAGAAATCAGTCACATGACAGCAGGCTCTTGGGTGGAAAATGAATAGAAGAGGGGCCAACACACATCCTTTCATGAGACCTGCCCCTGAATCACCTTTCGGGTTTTGAGAGAGAGTATATGACAGCAACCCTTCATTTAACCTTTGATAGCCTGTATTATCTCTCGTAATGTTAGCTTTATTGTTAAAGTTTCATTTGTCTAAGTCTTCTCTCTTCTCAAACTGACTGTAAGCTCTTTACATGCTGGACTTCTGTCTTCATTCATTCATTTGTTCAGTTATGAAACAAATACGTACTGTATGACTACCACGTGTGTATGCTTTGCTAAGCCATAGGGGGTACAAAGAAGAGTAAGACGTATTCCTTACTTTCAAGGCACTCACAGTTCACTAGTCACTTCACAGTCCGACAGTCTTATTCAGAGGTCACATCGCCCAAGGTTATTGACACAGAAGGGGCTCAAGAAGGTGCTTAATAAATGTTGTTTGATTGACAAATTGCTCAAGCTCTGAATCCATGATACTGTGGGTATGCATTCAATTCTTGCTAATGAACTTTCAGTAAATCACCAGATAATTTCTTGAGACCTCTTCAATGATAACATTTTAAAATGCAATTTCTATCTTACTAGATCAGATGTTTCTAGACCTGGAAGTGAACTCATTCAGGGCTGATGTTGAAGACGACAATTATTAGGGCTGATGTTGAAGACAATTATTTTGGGGCTATAAACTCCTTAGGAATTAGGCTCACTTTTCACATGGACAAACAGCCACACTAACGAAGAGCACAGGAAGAGAGAAGACAGTCTGGGAAGTTAACATTTCCTCTCAGAGCCTGGAATCCACACGCTTCACTTCATGTAGGGAGCAACCCCCCAGAGAACACAGTGATTTGATGTGGAGAAAAAGAAATGAGCATTTTTGTTAGCTTTCTGGTTAGTAGGTGACAGAAATATTTATTTGTACGTATACCTGTGTTTATAATTTAAAATTAAAAATTTACCAAGCACTCTTCTAGGGGCTAGGTGCTTAAAGAGGTATAAGCCATAGACTGTACTCCAAGGAGGCAAATGATATAAAGAAACACATCCAAAGTGAAATAACCACATAAAAGTAATGTAACAGAAGCCAAGAGGATTTTAGAGCTGGCTGCATCCATAGCAAACATTTAATTTAGAGTTGCCTAAAATGATGTGTATGCATCATCGGTGGGATGCAAGATGTTATATTTGGGTGTTACACAAATATTTTAAATTTGTATTAGGCGTTTATTTTAAAATATGTTAGAAAAATTTCTAAGTACTGGATCAGCTCCTTGACTATGTGGATGTTTCATCTTACTGCAAAGTTACATAGGAGAGTGAGACTGATTCCAAGATTGTATAATGAAATACATCAAGTGGCCAGGTACAGAGATGTGGTCCAGGCACGTGGTGATGGTTCTGCAAGTGTTTTTTCGATGATCTGAGTTTGGAAAATGCAGATCAAGTCCAGGCTCCAAGATGCAGAGAGCTTACGTGAGTTGTCCACACTCCAGAAGCCAGTAGAAAACATAGACAAGAACCTAGTCACCTGACTGACCTCCTGGCCTGTATCCTCAGTAACCACTTCCTATTTTACAGATGAGGAAACTGCAGCCCTGAATAAAAAGTCCTCTATTTGAGTGCAATGGCTCACGCGAGAATCTGAAAGCTAAGTAGAAAGAATAAAGTGGGCCTCATAAAAACTCAAAGTTAATATTTATAGAGTACTTACTATGCACGTCACTATTGTAAAAATACATACATACTGACTTATGTTAATCCCCAAGCCACTCTGTGAGATGTACTTAGCTATTTCTAACATTCCTCTCTTCATGAGGAGATTAACAAAGATCAAATAACTTCCCTAAGAATATACCTTGCAGAGCTGGGATTTGAACCCAAGTAGTTCAGTTCCAGAATTTGTTCCCTTAACCACTCTTCACACAGCTCACCGATTATAAGTGAAGAGTGAAAGAGGCAACCTGTCTCCCTGGTGAAATTGGAAACAGTCTGGTCAGACAACATATGTATTACCCTGTGCCCTCCTGTTTCCAGTTCCCTAATTAGTCCTTTGTTTATCTAGTGGAAGCCATCATTTCTTTAAACCATCACTTTTTAATGTGCAGAAACTCCTGAGAGAAATTAGTGATTATCAAAAATAATACTTTCATGAGAAAAACTTGTTAGATTACAATCCTATATAATAAAGGCCTAATATGCTAAGGATGTCGGACTGTCAGTGGGAAGTGGGCCTAAACCATCAGTCGGACACCCTTCAAGGGCTCCTGGACTTCGAGAGGGCACCCCCACCAGTGCATGAATTTTATGCACCGAGACTCTAATAAGAACTATAAAAAAATAGTCCCAACCCCTAAAGGGAGGAGAGGGAGAGAGTCATGGGAGGTGAATGAAGGGAGGGGTAATTTCTGGATGTCCAGGGGCCAAGAGTGACCTGGGAGAAGGCCCAGGTAGGGCTGGCCCAGCGAGCTGCGGGGGGCACAAGGTGTTGTGAAAGTCCTGCTTGTGTCCTGTGCTTGGCACAGCATGGGGCACAGAGCAGGTGCTCACAGGCTTTGTTGAGTGAATGGCAGCCTGGATGGGAACAGAAGCCAAGCAGCGTGAGTACAGTGATTGGAGGTGAGAGGGCACCAAGCAAACACTCGACCTACTTTACAAGTGCGCTCCAGGTAACCCGGGGGAGAGCAGGCGCCCTACTCCCAAACAACAAAAGAGCTGTGGGCAAGCCACACAACAGCGCTCCTGAGGAAACTAGGACCCCTTGCTTTGGGGAAGTCCGTTTCGCTTCTGTCACCTCTTGTAGCAGCCCCAGTTCACTCTTCATGTCTAGTCTTCCTTGGATTACAAGTCCTCATTCTCCCTCCCTCCCAGTGTGCCTCAGGGTGGCCCAGGCCATCCAGGCACCACAGCCAGGCCCCTTCGTGCTGGTGCTAGATGGGGACCAGCCTTGGAGGGGAGGCGGCGGGTGCTGACAGCTGAGCCATTCCACGCAGCTTTGGTGCAAACAACTGCCGGAAACCAGGGCCGAGTTCGAGTTCGGAGCCAGAAAATACTTCCAAAAGCTGTGCGGAGAGACCTGGAGGGGCTGCACACGCATTACATAAGCTGGGTGTTAGCAGGGCCCCGCTGATGCACGGAGCCCCGAATTGCGCAGCTCTTACGCAGAAGCCCTCGCTAAGTGTTGCAACATGACTCCACATCCTTATCAAAATGTGAAACAGCCACCCGCGCACACTGAGAAACGCTGAAGCTCACCGCCAGGTGCTGAAGGCTGCTGATCTGGCTGACAGGAGCGAAGCGGCGGCACAGGGGGCATGACTTACTGTAGCTCTTGGCCCAGGAAGCCGAACACCCAGTACCTTGTACCCCACTAGCCTTGGGCCGCGCAGGACTCTGATAAAATGTACTTTTTTGGGGGTGTTTGTTTTTCCTGGCAATCTCATTTTGGGTTATAAATGGCTCATTATTTCCATCCCATAGATTCTTTCCTGCCGCTATTAGGTTCTCTCCTTGCTTTCTGAAATAACCAAAGGTTGGTAAAATCATCACTGACGAAGCCTGTGTGCTCTGACCTTGAGCAGAGGCCGAGTTGCCACATCGCTCTTGCCATCTGCAGTTGCTGCCACGTGGGAGGTGCCTGGCTGGAAAGGCCCCCCGAAAGTGCGATGGGGGGAGGGGGAGAGGGTGCCAGGAGGTGGCAGGATGTTCACACACTGTGGCCCCACAACCTTTTCAGAGGACTGCTAGGCAATCTTCAGAGGTTATAAAGTTGGAACAGCATTCTCCCCGGACAGGTCATTTTCCCTGCAGGACAGCTTGGAGGCAAATTTTATTAAGTATCAAGTAGCTGATCCAAAGCGGTATAAATAGCGAGGGAGCATATGACTAACCCAGAATTGAATGTGGCTAAACCCCAGGCCAAATGTGTGTAAGGTGTTTACTGTCATCAGCACCTGAACAGAGATGTTTGCCCAGGAACCATCCAGGAAAGGTGTTGAACCATGGAAATGGAGTTACTGCTCTGGCTGGTGTGGCTCAGTTGGTGGAGCGCTGTTTCATGCACCAAAAGGTCCCTGGTTTGATTCCCAGCCAGGGCACATGCTTGGGTTGCAAGCTCCATCCCCAGTGGGTGTGTGTGCAGGAGGCGGCGGATTGATGTGTCTCTCTCACATTGATATTTCTCTCTCTCTCTCTCTCTCTCTCTCTCTCTCTCTCTCTCTCTCTCTCTCTCTCTTTCTCTCTCTCTCTCTCTCTTTCTCTCTCTCTCTCTTTCTCTCTCTCTCAAAACAAGACATATTTAAAAACCTCAAATCTTAAAAAAAAGAAAAGGGTTTATTAAGGTTCGGTTTAGTCCTAGAAAAATAATTGTATCCTTACTTTGAAAGCTGGCTGACCACATAGTTACCAGGAAAGGGACCTGTGGATAGGCCAGATGTGCTTAAGTGTCGTTTAGAAATAAAGACTGAATCTTATAAAACATCTTAAGTTCATCCAGGTGAGAGCTTGGGGTAAAGCATGGATGCGTGGCTACTAGTCGGAAGAACTGTCAGCAGTCACTGTCAGGCAAAAGGAAGCCCCCAAATTAAATTTTTCAGGGAAACAGGGAGGGAATTTAAATCCAGGTGTGTTTCTCCCATTGTTCTCTGTCTTTATGTTGGAATGCAGCATGGTGTAAACCACACTTTATGCAGTTGATCAGGCCACAGGCCACCGCGTTATGAGGGGCCATCAAGTTTTGCCAGGCCAGTTTCTAAACCAGTGGCTTCCTCAATCCTGTCCCCATTGGTGGGAACCGTTGACATTCTGGAAGATAATCTTATGTCATTACAATGGAACTTTGATGTACAATGGAATGTTGAACATTTCCACTCAGGGACAAGTTTCCTGGTCCTGCATGCCACTGCGGCTTCTGGGGCCCCTTGCAGGGCAGATGTCTGCTTCATCAGGATCTAAAATCAAAAACTATTTGAAGTGTTGTTAGTGTCTGACCTCTTTGGAGAGGACAATAACCCCTGAACATATCAATTCTTGTATGTTTATTAAAAATCAGCATCTTTGCTTTGTATCTGGAACCAAGCCAAAAGAGCGATAGGCTTTCAGAGGCCAGAGTGACCACATGCGGCTGATGCAGTCAAGAAAATGCTTTGTAGCCCTAAGTGGTTTGGCTCAGTGGATAGAGAGTTGGCCTGTGGACCAAAAGGTCCAAGGTTCGATTTTGGTCAAGGGCTGTACCTTGGTTGCAGGCACAACCCCAGTAGGAGGTGTATAGGAGGCAACTGATCGATGTTTCTCTCTCATTGATGTTTCTAACTCTCTATCTCTCTCTCTTCCTCTCTGTAAAATATAAATAAAATATATATTTTTAAAAAATAAATGCTCTGTAAAGGGTATGGGGCATGGATGAGGCCCTGTCCCTTCCCCAGACTCACCCTCATTCCCCAGGCTCCTTACCCAATATTGACTCTCCATTTTTCTTTTTGAATGTGGCAATGTGCATGGCTAAAGACTGCATTTTCCAGCCTCCCTTACAGTAGGGCTGGCCAATGAGACCTGAGATGTTATTGGATGGGTAGTATTGCCAGATAAAACATGGTCTGCCCAGTTAATTTTTACTTTCAGATAAACAACAAATCATTTTTTTAAAATATGAGTGTGTCCCATGTAATATATTATTGTTTTTATTTGCCAAATCTGACAACCCTATGGGTGGAGCTTCTGGGTAATAAGATAGGATACTCCTTTTGCTCTCCCCCCACCTCACCCCCCGCTTCTCTTCCTTCCTGGGACATTGATGGAATAGCTGGGATTTCAGCAACCATTTTAGTTCATGAGGTTAGGATGGCAGAAGAGGACAGAATGCTTGGCTCCCTAATGATCTCATACCTTCTGACTTGATGTGTGAGAATAAACCACTGATTTGCTTTGGCCACTAAGAGTAGCTCTGTTAATTGTATCCAATTATTATTCCTAATTGATGTAGCCAGAGTAAAAAGTGCACTGTTATTTTTAATGTTAAGTCTGTTTCCATTTTTACCTTTGCCTCTTATAAACCACTTTTTTTACTTACTATATTTTTTAAGAACCCCCAAGAAGAATGGATGCTGTTACTGATTGCCTTTGAAATGACAGCCCATAGCATGAGTTAGGCAGCATTTATTGCCTATTTTGCAAATAGCATTTAGGTATTTTGAGTAATCATTTCAGGTAGTTAATAATAATATTTCTGAAGCAGAATAGTTCATATCTCTGCACCAAGATTTGGCCTTAAAACTCAAGTCCCATGAAATGATGCCCCAAAACTTCAGAACCACATTTTAAAACAGTAAAAATCATGTTTGAATTTTGATGTTCTCCTTTAAGAAAGTTTCCTTTCATAGTGTTTAAGTCTTCATTCATCTTTATATTGACAGATTCCCTTTATGCTGTAAAGATCACCTAAGGATAGTTATGAGCACTGGTAAAGCTGATTTGCAAAGCACCAGCAATAATTCAGTAATCATGTAAAATCAAACTCCTTAGCCCTGTTAGCAAATCAGCTGCTTTGCATGTCCACTGTGAGGCATTCTGGGAAATGGAGGGAGTCATAGAACTAGCCTCTTTACACATCTGCCCAAGCTAACTAGCTTAGTTTGCTAGTTACACAGAGAAAAACAAAGTTCCCTGGGCTGTGAACTATATAAATACCCGCCCTCTCTTTTGCAGTGGAATCTTTCGAAGGTTAAGTAATAGTAAATAATCAACTAAGATTGCTCAGATTGGCTGCATTTACCTTTCTCTGAAAAAATGTTTCCCCGTGAGGACGAAGCACATGGGAACGAGAGCAGTATTTTCTTTTCAGCCTCCCTGCTTCAGACATTCAGAGAACAGGATGGAGCCTGGGCTGACTGGCAGGGCTGCCTGGGGCAAGCAGCTAGACTTGCCATGTGGGGTGGGGAGGTAAGTTAGAATTTAATAGAAGGAGTGGGGGAGGAGGAGGAGAAAACTGCCTTTCCATTTTGTAAGTTTCTGCACAGGTCCATCAGCAAGAAAGGCAAGCAGTGCCTTCCTCCATCACAGGGGTAAAGAAAGCCAGGAGTCTTTCTTTAATAATGATGTTAAAAAGAAACAAGCAACACAAGTAATACACAAGCGGAGAAAGAATAATGTACAAAATCTGGCTTTGGTGTCTGGTGACAGTTTGTGATGTTATGACGGTTAGCTCAGAAGCGATGACAGATAAGTCTATTTGTATGCATCTATATTACAGATGCAAATAAAAATTGGACTGATGTGAGCTGGAGAAAAAATATCCAAAGTGAATCTGTATTATTTACACAATGTTAAAGGAGAGCACCTTATTTCTTTTGGCCAGGGTGTGTTGGTTTATAGTTTGTCCAGGGTCCACTGATTATGTTTATATTGACTATCCATTCAGCAAACATTTATTGAGCACCTACTATGTGCCAGGCACTGTGCTAGGTGTGGAAATGCACCTAGTATTATAGGACCGACAGCATAAAAGATAAAAATGCCTTTGAACTTCACAAGGTTAGAATTTTACATGGCCCCTCCATTCCCTGCTCTCAATAGAGCACAACTGGAGCCAGCCACCCGCCTTGTACTGTGATCTCTTAAGACCATAACCATTGCTGTTCAAAACAAAAGTGTGTATAAAACATTGGTAATGTTTTGTTAAAAAGCCTTATTAGAAGCCCTGTAGTGAAAACTAGAAGGCCTTTTAATACTACAAATCTTTTCTCTACTGCTAATTAATAACAACTCTGGACAAATTCTTTAATTTCTCTGGGACTAAGTTTAAACATTTATAAAATGAGTGGTAGTTTGATTTAGTGGCTCTGAGTTTGGGATAAGTAGCAAGAGGAGGTTAAGAGGTAGACAGCCACTTACTAGCCACTCATCTACTGTAGGAGCTCAGGGTAGTTACGGAAACTTCTTAGTCTATTTCCTTATCTGAGAAATGGGGGTAATGTGATATTTGTTGTGAGGATGGGGATGAAATGGATTAATGGGTAATGCACCTGGTTTAACACAGGGCATAGTAGGAATCCCTCCAGTGAATACAGTTATTCTTAATTTACTCAAAAATTATTTGAATCTTAGGTATGTATGTATCCCTGCCTCTGTCTCTATGTAATCTATCATCTATTATCACTGACCTCTTATTACGTCGTTAATTGAGGGATCTCCACACATTGGGGCACAAACAGGTAATGGATTCTTTTTTTTTCAAATCAGTACTTTCCATGGTGCTACGTGTAATCCCTTTAACATTTCTCAGCAACACCCGGGGCAGATTGAAGAAATCTGCGGTTTCTAAAAGTTAGGTCCATGCAGTTTGAAACTTATTCCGGTTCGCAGCTCTCCTCTATCCACCCTCTCCCAGGCTCCGGCTTCTCCTGTGCGGGGCAGGGGCGAAGGTTCTCTGTGGGTCTCTCACCACTGTGGGTGCTGTGTCTCGGGCTAACCCTCTGGCATGTTGGTGCCCCTGTGTGGTAGGGGCCAAAGGCTGGTGGCACATGTTGTGTCTTTGGAGGTCGCTGTGAAGTTCGTGACCACATAGTTCAGTGACCTGGGAGACCCGGGCCTGGGTAGACTTCCTCTGCCTCCTGAGCTTCTGCCCTGGCTTCTACCCTCCGGCCTGTTACCGATGGCTCTAATGCTCTAACATCCAGTGGGTGTCTCCATGCTTATGTGTAATTTCATTGATATTTGAACTGTATTCCGAGAATGCCATTTTTGCCTTTTAGATGTTCAGAGCTCCCATGGATGTCTACTATCGGTTGAGATACAGTTATCTGCAATAATAAAAACATGATATACTAATTAGATCAGACAACCTTCCGAATGAAGCCAGGGCTTCGAGGGTGCCTGGGTCCTGGGTGCCTCCAGCTGCCGGAGGGAAGCCAGTGCCAGCAGCTGGGGAAGGAAGGCCTGCTCTTGCATGAATTTTGTGCATCGGGCCCTCTAGTAATTAAATAATGGAGTGAGGGGCTACATCATCATCTCACTTTAATCCCAGAAATTTATCTTTTCATTAGTTCAGATTCAATCTCCTTTATTAAAAACAAGTAACCTCTTTGTGTATATATACTAGTCTCTTTGTGTATATATAGTAACCTCTTTGTGTATATTTACTATGTTGTTATGTATAATTTTATGTAATATACTTTATATTATATATGATATACTGTCAGAGAGGGAACTCTTTCCCTTAATAAGTTTTAATCGAAAATGCTCTTATTGACTACACATACATTAATATATATATTATATTATTACATATATGTTTTAATATTTCTATGTTATATTAACTATATATTTATATATCAATAAGGTCACTTTCATTCAAATTTGTTAAAGGAAAGAGTTCCTGCTCTGACAGAGGTAAGAATCTAGCTTATTCATCTCATTGTATCTTTATTTTAAATTTATGTCCCCAAAACAATAATGTATCCATTTCTGTCAGAGAGTATTAATACATCCATACATTTTCTGGTGCTTTAAAAAAGTTTCAAGAAAAATTATGACATAACTTACCTAAGACACATGAATTTTAAGTGTTCATTTTAATGAATTTTACACACAGGGTGGGGGCAAAAGTAGGTTTACAGTTGCTCATATGGAAAATAAAACAATAATTAATAAATAATAATACAAGAATAAACTCTGTGTTTTACATAGTTACAACAGGATGAGTTATTGGTTTGCCACTTCTGTTCCATCTCACTTGGAAACTTCTCAGGAGACTTATGAATTGTGTCTCAAAAATGCCTACCTGAGCCCAGCCCATATGGCTCAGTGGTTGAGTCTTGACCTATGAATTAAGAGGTCACCAGTTCGATTCCCAGTCAGGGCTCAATCCCCAGTAGGCAGTGTGCAGCAGGCAGCCAATCGATGTTTCTTTGTCATTGATGTTTCTATCTTTCTATCATTCTCCATTCCTCTCACTCTAGAATCAATAAAAACATATTTTTAAAAAGCCTGCCTGAAAGACAAAAGAGAGAACTATGTATCATTAACTTCGATCATCAAAGTGGTCCCATAGCACTACTTCTGGGTTATAATGTGTTAGTGCCTAAGAGTTTTCCCTAGGTACGCTGCATCTTGCATAAGAGAAGACCTGGGCAGAATGCAAGAGGTGAAGGAAGCCCCAATAAATACTATCAGATTACACCCATGGGAACCTGGACAAAGACCACATGGAACTCGATGCTATAGCAGTGGCTGCAGGGGGAGATGGGGTTGAGAGAATGTGAAGTGGTGCGTGACCTGTATTCAATACACATACCAAGAATGTTTTGGTAGGTAGACCCAGGCTGGAAAGTTTTCCAGTAACATGCCTCTTCTTGTAGCAGAGATTTCCACCTGAACTCAGTCCTATTCTGTTGCTGGAGTTCATGTCCAGGCATGTTTGCCAAATTAATGGAGTCTATTTACATGCATCAATATGCATGAGTTCTTTGCTCTTTTCCTGAAGGAAGGGAAAGAGAGTTTTAAGTAAAGAATCCTTAAAAGAGATGTGGGAGAAATGAAGAAAACCATATAATAGCTATTCTGTGACAAGGTTTAAACTCTATGGAAAAGGGGAATCAGCAGAAAGGGCAGGAATTCATTTAGGAGGGATTCAATACCTTGATATCTGGCAGTACAAACTCTTTCAAGGCCCTGGATACAAAGTGTAATAAAGAAGTAAGAGAGTTGAGCTTTCTTTCCACTCCTGCGTGGTTCCATTGGGTAGATCAAATGTTAATAATGCAATAAACATATATGCTGTTTCATATGACCTGGTTAAACTGCATATTTAGAGACAGAAAGTTTTTAAAATTTGTCTTTATTGTTGAAAGTATTACAGATGTCCCCCTTTTATCACCACGGAACCCCTTTATCTCACTTGCCAACCCCTGCCCCCAGGTCTTCACTACACTATTGTCTGTATCCATGGGTTATGCACATATGCATATAAGTTCTTTGGTTAATCTCTTCCCACCATCTCCAGCCACCCTTACCTCTGAGATTTGTTAGTCTGTTCCATGCTTAGAGACAGAAAGTTTTCATTAGGGACTAGGGGCCCAATGCACGAAATTTGTACACTGGGGTGGGGGGGGGGGAGATTCCACAGCCCAGCCTGCCCCACTCACATATTGGGAGCCCTCAGGGGGTGTCCTACTGCTCCCCTTGGGGAGTGAGCCTAAGCCACAGTCTGGCCTCCGTTTGTGGGAGGTGACCAGGCTAATCAGGGGAAGTCACCGCAGCCACCAAGGTGTTTTCATCAACACGGACTCAGTCCCTTCACTGAAGAAATGACAACTTTCTTTAGGCATTTTCAAGATGTGTCTTTCATAGCATATGACATTTCTTTCTTTCTTTTTCTTTTATCCTCACCTGAGGATATGTTTCCATTGATTTTTAGAGAATGTGGAAGAGAAGGGAAAAACAGAGAGAAACATCAAAGTAAGAGGAACACTTTGATTGGTTGCCTCCTCCATGAGCCCTGACCTGGGCCCTGGCCAGGGAGAAGCCTGAAACCTAGGTACATGCCCTTGGTCAGAATTGAACCCAGACCCTGCAGTCAGCAGGCTGAGGCATTATGCACTGAGCCAAACTGGCTAGGGCACGATATGACATTTCTTAGCCCTCCAGCAGTGGACCTTCATTTTTTTTCTCCAGGAGTGTGGTGGAAAAACCCTAGATTGCCTTTAGGGATTCTTATTACCCAAGTTACTAAGAATATTAGAAGCGGCATACAGGGAGCTTAGCCAATGAGCAGTAAGAAAAGGTATTTTCTCTGTACTTCACTCCTATCACCAGCTCCACCCTTGCCCCTCCAATCCCAGCTCCACCCTTGCCCAGGCCTGTAACCTCTGGTTGAGGATACAGGCCTGCGCAGGAGACCCCCAGATCCCTGATATCACTGGCTCTGCCCCTGCCCAGGCCTACAGTCTCTGCCTGAGGCTGCAGGCCTAGGCAGAAGACCCCCAAGCTCTTCTGATTGCCGGCTTCACAGGGCCCACGCCTCTGTGATCACCAGCTCTTATTCTGGCCCCTGCCATCGCCGGCTCTGCTCTTGCCCCACTGGCAGCCTCTGTCCAAGGCTGCAGGCCTGGGCAGGGGATCCCCAGACTGCTACTTTGCCAGCTCCACCGGTGCCCAGACCTCTGCTTTTGCAAGCTCTGCCATTGCCCCTCCGATCGCTGGCTTTGTGGAGCCCAAGCCCCTGCGATCTGTGGCCTTGCCCCTGCCCAGGCCTGAGGCCTCTGGCTCAGGCCTTATGCCTGGGTAGGGCACCCTCATACCCCTCTGATCACTGGCTCTGCCTCTGCCCCCTTTGATCACTGGCTCCACCCTTGCCCATGCCTGAGGCCTCTGGTGAAGGCCTCTGGTCTGGGCAGGGGACCCCCAGCTCACTCTGATTGCCTGTTCCATCCCTTGGGCCCCCCACATCCCCTGCCACCTGCCTAACAGGCCTGACCATTTCAGTAGCAGGGCTGAGCCAGACTAGGTGCCATCATCTTGTGGCCAGGGGGCAGCCATCTTTGTGATGGAGTGATGCCTAATTTGCATATTACTCTTTTATTAGATAGGATGTTAGTAGCTGTCATAATTGGAGATTGGCCAGCGTGAGGTGGATCTCAGCATCTGAACCAGCCTCCAGAGACAGCACAGGGGATCCCAACCAGGGCAATAGGAAGAAGGCTTGGTAAGTGAGCAGAGTTTAGTTTCTAGCTGCAGATAGCTCTACTACTCAGTGAAAAAAAGTAGCAGCCTAGTCATGGGAACTTGGTAACGGGGTTATACCAGGAGAGAATAAAGTAATATTCCAAGCCCAGAAGAAATAGCATACAGAGTAGGAATCCAAGATGCAGTTCAGGAAGGTATGACGAAGAGCTAAGTAGAATCCAAATGGACAAAATTATAAAACAATTAAGGATAAATCCAGTTACTGGAAATAGCCTTGAGAGTGACTGGCCTACGATTCCATTTGGTTCTTCTTCCTGAAATATGTCTGAAAGACCAGAGGGATGTGAAGAGGCTGTTTATTAGCTAAACAAGGCAAGTGGGCAGCAGGGACAGTGAGTCAAGTGGGTCTTCACTGTTGAGTGATCAATTAAGCTGCAGGTGTCTGAATCTGCTAACAAGGAAGCAGGCTGCAAATAATTAAAGCCTGTTTGCAACAGGCTTGTAAGAGATGACCGCTGTTTTCATCTGTCTGGACAGACCCCCTTCTCCTCTTCTTCTGCCATCAGAACTGGATGTTAACGAAGACACCTGACTTCCCAGAGAAGTGAGCATGTGACATAAGCCCACTCAGTCAGAGTGTTTCCTTCCTTGCCTTGGGGTTAGGCAGGAAACCAAGAAAGACCAATCAGACTCTTCAATGAGATTTGCTATTTAGTTGCTTAGGAAGGGAGAAGAGCTCTTGCTTAGCCTTGAGATCATAAGCTGTAAGGATGATGGAGTGTGGAGTTGCTTTCTGGCACCTTTCCTGGATGAATAGGGAAAGCCATCTGCAGTAAGAGACAATGAGTCCAAATTAAGAGGAAATTAGAAATGAAGAGAAATGAGAGGCAGGAAAGAGAGACAGGGTCTTAAGGACGTTACTTGAGCTCTGAATCCAGCCATGACTAAAGCAAAAGCCTCCTTGCTCTACCATGAGCCAGTTAGTTCTCATCACTCAAGCCAGTTTCATTTGGGGTTTTGTCACCCACCATGTTTACTGCTTCACAGCAGTACATATCTGTTGTCTCCATCCATAGAGAGCCTGAAATATAAAGTCAGGGCTGAAGATAATTGCTCAAGTCTGGCCTCCTTTGTGCTTCATGAGGACACATGACCACTTGGGAGAGCATATCTGGCAAAATTTCAACCATCAGAACCATGTCATTGTTTGGCACTGCTTTTGACATATTTTTGTTCTTTGGAGCTCACTTTGTCCTCTTTGCTCATAGTCTTCCCTGACTGTGAATGGAATCCTGAGCCTTTTCTTTTTGCCAATGAGTTTTTAAACATAGAACCCAAACCCTGCTTTTTCTCCTAAAACTAGATACATGCTTTTAATTTATATTTGTGGGTTCAATGATCAGCTCACACTCAACAAGTCTAAAACAGAATTCAGCAGTCTCCTGATACTGATAGCATCCCCAATGTGCCATCATTTGTCCCTACTAGTCCTGAAGTCATTTGGGCTGCCTTTCTTCCCCTATCTCCATGTGCACTGAGTCCTGGAGAAAATCCCCTTTCTTCATGATGTCTGTATGCACCAGGAGCTGTGTGAAACGCTGCTGGTAGAACCAAAATCAAGATGTGGCTCCTGCCCTGACTGGTTTGGCTGAGTAGATAGAGCGTTGGCCTATGGACTGAGGGGTCCCAGGTTCGATTCTGGTCAAGGGCATGTGCCTTGGTTGTGGGCACATCCCAAGTGGGGAGTGTGCAGGAGACAGCTGAATCTATGTTTCTCTCTTAACGATATTTCTAACTCTCTATCTTTCTTCCTCTCCCTTTCTCTCTGTAAAAAAATCAATTATATATATATATATATATATGTAGTTCCTGACTTGATGAGTTTGTGTCTTATAGGTGGAACCATCCAAGTGCAGAGAAAGGACCATGGGAGCCTGATATAAGGTAGTGTTCATGTCTCTTATTGGGGATCAGGGAAGTCATGGAAGAATTTTCAATCTATGAAGGGAGAAGATCATTGTAAAAAACTGATGAAGTGTTCTTGAAATAATGACTTTGGTTTGCTGGTCCATTGGGGAAAAGCCTTGGGAAAAGCAGTGAGAACCTACACTGAGGTTGACACTGTGCATGGTGCATACAAAAGCCAGTCACAGACCCATTTGGTCTTGTTTTCTCATATTATGGAGCTATAACATGGAAACACCAGCTTTCCCAGCTTCCCTTGCATGACTGAGTTTGACCAAAAAGAGTAAAGAAGATGTAACCTGATGGGTATCATAGGAAAGCATTTAGAAAGTGGACATGCTGGCATGCTTACCTTGGGCTTCCTCTTCTCCCCCTTCTTCCTACTTAGGAACAGACATGATTGCTTATGTATAGCAACCATCCTGGACCATTAAAACACCAAGAATGAGGATATGTTTGTGGGATAGAAAAGGATAAAGACAGAAAGAGTATGACATCACCTGGTACTGTGAAGTTCTGGACTTCTTTTCCCCACATGCCTTGGACATGAAAAAAGAATCCATGTTTAAGTGAAAATCACTGTTTGTCAGATTTCTGCTGTTTGCAGCTAAATAAAATGCTAACCAATAAAGCCGCATGTTAGAAACACTGAATGCCACTCTAGAGAAATTGAAATCTATCCCATCTAATAAAAGAGTATTATGCAAATTAGGCATCACTCCATCACAAAGATGGCTGCCCCCATGGCCACAAGATGGCGGCGCTCAGTCCAACTCAGCCCCACCACTGAAGTGGTCAGGCCTGTTAGCCAGGCAGGTGGCGGGGAAGGCAAAGGGCCTGAGGGGTGGAACAGGCAATCAGAGGGGGCTGGGGGTCCCCTACCCAGACCAGAGGCCTTCACCAGAGGCCTCAGGCATGGGCAAGGGCGGAGCCAGTGATCAGAGGAGGCAGGGACAGAGCCAGTGATTGGAGGGGTATGAGGGTGCCCTGCCCAGGCATAAGGCCTGGGCCAGAGGCCTCAGGCCTGGACAGGGGCAAGGCTGGAGATCGCAGGAGCCTGGGCTCTGCAGAGCCAGCAATCAGAGGGGCAGAGGCAGAGGCTGTGATCATAGGGGTCTGGGCACTGGTGGAGCCAGCAAAGCAGGGGTCTGGGGGTCGCCTACTTCAGCCTGTATCCTTGGCCAGAGGCTGCAGTGGGGCAGGGGCGGAGGTGATTTCAGGGCCTGGGTAGGGTTGGAGCCCCTGATCAGAGGGGAAGGGTGGAGCCTGCAATAGCAGGGGTCTGGGCATGGGTGGAGCCAGCAATGCAGAGGTCAGGGGGTCCTCTGCTCAGGCGTATAGCCTTTGGCACAGGCTGCAGTGGGGCAAGAGTGGAGCTGGTGATGGCAGGGGCCTGGGGGGTCTCCTTCCCAGGCCTGTAGCCTTGGCCAGGGACTGTAGTGGGGCAAGGGTGGAGCCTATGATCGGAGGGGTCTGGGGGTCCCCTGCCCAGGCCTGCAGCCTTGGACAGAGGCTGCCAGTGGGGCAAGGGCAGAGCTGGCTATGGCAGGGGGCAGGATCGCAGAGGCCTGTGATCACAGAGGCCTGGGCTCTGTGAAGCCGGCAATCAGAGGAGCTTGGGGGTCTTCTGCCTAGCCTGCAGCCTCAAGCAGAGACTGCAGGCCGGGGTAGGGGCAGAGCCAGTGATCACAGGGGTTTGGGAGTCCCCTGCCTAGGCCGCAGCCTTGGCCAGAGCTTACAAGCCTGAGTAGGGGTGGAGCTGGGATTGGAGGGGCAGGGGTGGAGCTGGTGATAGGAGTGAACTATAGAGGAAACACCTTTTCTTACTGCTCATTGGCTAAGCTCCCTGTATGCCACTGGTAATATTCTTAGTAACTTGGGTAATAAGAATCCTGAAGGCAATCTAGGGTTTTTCCACCATACTCCTGGAGAAAAAAATTGAAGATCCACTGCTAGAGGGCTAAGAAATGTCATATCGTGCCCTAGCCAGTTTGGCTCAGTGCATAATGCCTCAGCCTGCTGACTGCAGGGTGTGGGTTCAATTCTGACCAAGGGCATGTACCTAGGTTTCAGGCTTCTCCCTGGCCAGGGCCCAGGTCAGGGCATATGCAGAAGGCAACCGATCAAAGTGTTCCTCTCACTTTGATGTTTCTCTCTGTTTTTCCCTTCTCTTCCACATTCTCTAAAAATCAATGGAAACATATCCTTAGGTGAGGATAAAAGAAAGAAAGAAATGTCACATCCTATGAAAGACATCTTGAAAATGCCTAAAGAAAGTTGTCATTTCTTCATGATGAAGGGACTGTCGTTCGTGTTGATGAAAACACCTTGGTGACTGGCAGTGGCTGAAGCAGTGGGGTGGTGGGGCTAGTGGCTTCCCCTGATTAGCCTGGTCATCTCCCACAAAGGGAGGCCAGACTGTGGCTTACGCCTGTTCCCCAAGGGGAGCAGGGAGCAGGCCTAAGCAGTCGGTAGGACACCCCTTGAGGGTTTCCAGTATGTGAGAGGAGGCAGACTGGCCTGAGGAACCCCCTCCCCAGTGCATGAATTTTGTGCACCAGTCCCCTAGTATACATATAAAACCCAAGCTACTGGGACAACTGGAACTACCAGTCGCTATGATGCGCACTGTGGTCAGCCAGTGGGTCAGATGGGGGTGGGGTTGGCAGTTCAACTTCCCACGGGTCCTACTCCCTGGCTGGCTGGTTCCCATTAGCTGCAATCAGGGTGGGCCAGCCACACCTCACCTGTGTACAAATTCATGCACCGGATCTCTAGTTTATTCAATAAGCACAGGAGATACAGAAAGCTCTTTACATAGAAGTTAGGGAGATGCCATTATCAGAAAATCCTCTCCATTTGCTGTTCACTATCCATGCCCTTCCAAGCTCAGGTCAGTGTCCCTCTATTGATGGCAGCTTCTGTCTCTTCTCTTGGCCACTTTATCCTCCTTCACTGTTGGGAACTGATCCAGCATAGCTCAGTGACATGGACTGTTACTAATTCTTTATAGATTTATGTTATGCATCCCAATCCTGTATAATAAAAGGCTAATATGCAAATCAACCAAACTTCGGCAGAATGACTGGTTGCTATGATGTGCACTGACAACCAGGGGGCAGTCTGTCAACACAGGAGCTGCTTCCTGGTGATCAGTGTACTCCCACAGGGGCAGCACTGCTCAGCCAGAAGCTCTGAGCCAGTCTCACGGCTGGCAAGTGCAGCGGTGGTGGTGAGAGCCTCTCACGTTTCTGTGTCAGCACTAAGGATGGCTAATTGCAGGCCTAAGCCCACAGTTGGACATCTTTCAAAGGCTTCCAGACTGTGAGAGGGCACAGGCCAGACTGAGGGACCCCCTGAGTGTCTGAATTTCGTGCACTGGGCCTCTAGTAGAACTATAAGTGCCTAGTAGGTAATTTACCATGTTTTATTCTTTCTCTTTCTTTTGAAGAGCCTGGCATAGTGGGCTGGTGCTCAGGCACTGGGGTCTTGGGTTTGAATCCTATCTCTATCACAAAATATTTATAGATCTTAGCACATTTTTAACTTCTTTAGGCCTCAATCTCATCATCTGGGGAACAGAGGTTAATAGTAGAATTTATGTCATAGGATTATTGTGAGATTCAAATGAAATTTTTTTTAATGAACTCCTTAACATTGGGTTAGTTACCATTACATATGTAGCAGATGGAGTGCATTCATGACCATCCTGTATCCATGTGCTTTCCAATGTGACTTTGTAGCTCTTCCCATCATGAAGTGGACTCCATTCTCACCCTTGAATCTGGCTGGCCTTATGGCATTCTTTGGCCAATAGAACGTGGCAGATGTGGTACTGTGCTAATACTCCATTTTGTCCTCAAAAGACTTGGCACATTTCCCTTCTCTAAGGACCCTGCCGTTGCCATCAGAACAATCCTAGGAAAGGTATTGGAGGATGAGTGACCTTGTGGAGTAGGACAGAATCTTCCTAGTGGAGGCGTTTATAGACCAGCCAATCTGCTAGTTGCCTACAGTGAATCCAGCAAGATCAGAAAACCTGCTCAGGAAGCTCATACAACAATAAATGCTAATTGTTTTGACCTAGTAAATTTCAGGGAGGTTTGTTATGTAGTAACAGCTAACTGATATGTTTCCAAAGACAGAGGAGGGACTTTGCCTGTATCGTCTGCTGCCCTATCCCCAATGCCTAGAACAATGACATACACAGGTGCTTAATATAGTGTTAAGTTCCTGACTATAATTATGATTGTGATTATCATCTTAAAGAGTCACAGTAATGAGTAAATGAGACAATGCAGGGAAAGAATTCAGCATTGTTTCTGGCACATAGTGACTTCTCAATAAATGTTAGGTATCAATGGAGTGATCAATGATGACTGATTAATTGGTTAACATTTTAATTTATATAAGACTAGCTGATGAGCAATGCTGTTTTAAGCCTAGTGAATGAAACATTCCTTTGCCTTTTTGAAGACCTAACATTAGCCAGAGTTGGATTTTCATTTGTAACTTTAAATAGATACGTAGGTAGACATAAAGATCACAGATGAACTATCCCAGGAAACTTGGAGGACAAAATTCCACAAGAACTGTCCATGGAACCCTGGACCTCAGAGCTAAGGTGTCAACCTCCTAAAACTATCTTTTTTTATTTTTTCTGGTTTACTCTGCTATTTGTCCAGCACCAGGCCACCATGTGTTGAATTCCCAAGTCCTCCCAGTACACTGCTTCTCTTCCCCACCCTTCCCAGTTGGTGGGGAAGCCTCTTCTCTGTGGCACTACCAGTGACCCTGGGGGTAGCTGGTGTGTGTGGGAAAGGGAGGTGGAGCATGGAGCCTGGAGTAATTCCTGGGTAGCTGCATCACAGAGCTGATCCTGTTTGCTAGCTCTGCTTTGCTCTTGTGAAAAGAGGCATTTTCATCCTCACTGAGCCAAAGGCTCAGGCTTTGTAATCTCTCAGTGACCTCATTACTTCCCAGATTACATTTGGCTGCTGGAAAGATGAGCACATGGTACCCTCTCCATGGGGCTCATTATTTCTATTCTGCAAACTGTCATTTATGGAATTCTGACCTTCTTTGATTTGGTATTTACACTAGGTAAAGCTAAGAATATTGTGATTGTGATATTTTGAAAACACTTGTCACAAATCAAAGCCAAATGTTGATTAATGTTATGCGTTTTGGAGAACCAAGCTTTGGTTCATTAACTGGATTTTAATGGCATTATCCATCAGCTTCAAGTCCTGGTAATTGCTCATCACAGATTGGTGCTAATTTAGTAATAATGGTGCTGACAGATTTGTATGTTTTCCCCACATTGAACATTATGCACATATAAAGACTAGTGTGAATGCTAGACCTGAGGTTAGACCTTGTCCCAGATTTGCCACAATGTGATCTTGGGCAAACCAGCTAACCTTTCTTGTCTAAATGGTGTAGATGAGATGATATTTAATATCTTTCTTTACCAAGACTCTATGGTGTCAATAGTATGTAATTTTCATCTTGAGTGGCACAATAAGCAGATTCATTTTGAGAAAGGCACAAACGTTAGGCAGAACTAATATAGATGGAATATAAGCAAGGGACAATTTATTTCCTTCTTCCTTCTCTGTCATCTTTTCTATATTAAGAGGAAAAGAAATGTTCCCTGATGGGTTTGCAGGATAAGCCCATAATCAAATATTGCATACCATCTGTTTGAGAAAGTATTTGGTAAGTCAAACTTAAGTAGCTATAATCACTGTGGAATCTGAAACTGTTTCCTGTTATCCTGTCTATTTTCCGAAGCAGATGGGAGGTAGTCTAGCTTCTTAATCCGGAACAAAACAGTCATAATATTCCAAAGAAGTAAGATATTTGTTGTGAGGTTCATATTTGAAACTGCTTATTGAATTTGTCTTTCCTTTTCTCCCCAGATAGTCTCCCATTCCCTTACACTGCTTCTCCTCCTCCCCCTTCTGTGTTAAAGTTACCTACCCCCTCAACATGGCTTACTGCCTTCCACTCTGTTCCTTCCTTGGCATCATCCTTGGGGATCTTGACATATGTGTTGATAATTTTTACTCTGGCATTAGAAGAAGGCCAGTCTCAGAGATGTTAATGATTGGCTCAAGGTTGTGTCACTAGATTATGCCAGTGGATGATAGATTGTCATGAGGATTAATTGAGACAATGTATATTGGGAACCTCACGGAGTGGGCTCATAAGGTGCTCCCCAAACAGTTGTCAGAATCATGGAAATACAGAGCTTAATCAGGGTAATGTCCTATTATCTGTAACCCTCAGCTCTGACCATTTATTTCCCTAGTTGGAAGATTATGAAAAGAGCTTCAAAAGCTGCCTGGTTTTTTCCTTCCACCATTAGACACATTTTCCTAAAGGTCCCCTTATTCTTCTACTGGCTGAGTAACACACCACCTTTTTCTATTTTAGAGGCCAGGGTCATCCTCTGGAGCCATCAGCCCTTTCCTACAGGCCGGAGAGGTGGTGCCAGTAGAGCACTAGAGTTCACCTCTGGTCCAAGTCCATGGGGTTGGGTCACTAGGATATGAGCATCCCCATATGTCACATGCCTTCCAGGATATTAAGTGCCATGTGAACAAAGCTCCTCCGCTGCTGTCTGAGTGTGTTGTCACCTATCAGAAGATAATGCTTACTTGATGTGGAGACAAGTCGCCACATCTTCCTGGAGCCTTTCAAGTTCTTCAGTTCTGATCCTGGACAGCAGTGGAGTTGCAATATCTGAAACCATGAAAGAACATTGGTGGGAGAATGTGGGGTTATTGGGGACTTGACCTCCTGGACTCACCTTGCACATTTGGGCTTAGTATGAATGGGTAAAGGTCTGGGATATGCCTTTCCATGGTGAGAAAAAGGTGCTGGGGCTGGAGAGAGGTCAGACCAGATGGTCTGGTCTTCTCTACTAGGTTTTGTGGTATGCATGGGGAGCACTACCCTCTATGCCAGATTGTATTAGTTTTACTTTAAAAACCAACTTAAGCCCTAGGTGGTTTGGCTCAGTGATTAGAGCATTGACCTGCAGACTGAAAGGTTCTGGGTTCAATTCCAGTCAAGGGCATGTATCTCACTTACAGCTCAATCCTGGTCCTGGTGTGTGGGAGCCAACCAATCGATGTGTTTCTCTCACATCGATGTTTCTCTTTCTGTCTCTTCCTCTCCCTTCCATTCTCTCTAAAAATCAATGGGAAGAGGAAACCAAGATGGCAGCATAGGTAAACACTTGAATTTGCTGCCTCACACAACCATTTCAAAACCACAATGAAAAGAAAAAACGCACACTACCCAGAACCACAGGAAGGTTGGCTGAGTGAAAATCTTACATCTAGAAAGAGAAAAACACAGAGACTTGGAGGAGGTGTGGAAGTAAAGTGCAAAGGTACGGAGGTGCGCGTGGAAAGGGCTCTCAGAAAGGGCTGGCGACTGAGGATGTGGTTCTCTTTTTCATTCCAGAGGGAGTCACAAGCTCTTAGTGGCTCTGAACTCTAGTTCCAGGCAAGTTTCTGGGGACCCAGACTCACACGGAGAGAAGCTGGACTGTCTGGCACCGGGAGGAACCCCAGAGCCGCTTTCTCTTGGCGTTGCTTGCAGCGAATATCATGAGACACTGAGACCCCGTGCCTCCTAGGGCAGGCTGAGGATCAGCCATAGCTGTTTGCTCCACCTTGTTGATTCCCTGAGACCCCGCCCCACCCAAGCTGCAAGCAGAGGTTTTTGTATATAAAAGGCTGGATAGCCTCAGGCAAAGGCTAAACAGCACTTCCTTAGATATCCAAGAGCCAGTGTACCCAGTGGGCAGAGTGCCACCATCCAGAATACAACTCTTCAGATTCATAAGGGACACACTCAGGGGGCAGACTCAGTGAGCACCAAAGCCCCACTGAAGCAAGTTTTGCACCATAAGTGTGTCTCCAGCACAGGAGTTCTCCCATCGTAGACACACCTGATTCTCATAGTGAAACAGCTTGAGGTCAATTCCTCCCCATGATACCAACAACAATCAAGGTTTAGCTACAACAAGACTGTGCGCAAAGACTACAAAGGGGTGCACCAGGAGTGTCCACCTCAGGTAATTGGGAAGGCTAAACCACTCAGCCCTATAGGACACCTAGCAAAGAAAGCCACTCTATCAGCACAAGGAAGCAGCCAAAATGCAGAGACAAGAAACAGATCACAAATGACAAGAAATGGAGGAAAGCAAACGACTGGATATAGAGTTTAAAGCCACACTTATAAGGTTTTTCAAGAATTTTCTAGAGACTGCCGATAAATTTAGTGATACCCTCGAGGATATGAAAAAGGACCAGCTAGAAATTAAGAATACACTGACTGAAATAAAAAATAATATACAAAGATCCAACAGCAGACTAGAGGATCACAGGAATCAAGTCAAAGATTTGAAATACAAAGAAGCAAAAAATACCCAATCAGAAAAGCAAAAAGAAAAAAAAATGTGAAGACAGTATAAGGAGCCTCTGGGACAACTTCAAGCGTACCAACATCAGAATTATAGGGGTGCCAGAAGAAGACAAAGAGCAAGATATTGAAAACCTATTTGAAGAAATAATGACAGAAAACTTCCCCTTCCTGGTGAAAGAAATAGACTTACAAGTCCAGGAAGTACAGAGAATCCCAAACAAAAGAAATCCAAAGAGGACCACACCAAGACATATCATAATTAAAATGCCAAGGGCAAAAGACAAAGAGAGAATCTTAAAAGCAGCAAAAGAAAAACAGTTAGTTACCTACAAGGGAATACTCATATGACTGCCAGCTGATTTCTCAACAGAAACTTTGCAGGCCAGAAGGGAGTGGCAAGAAATATTCAAAATGATGAATAGCAAGAACGTACAACCTAGATTACTTTACCTAGCAAAGTTATTCAGAATTGAAGGTCAGATAAAGAGCTTCGCAGACAAGAAAAAGCTAAAAGAGTTCATCCAACCACAAAACCAGTATTATATGAAATGCTGAAAGGTATTCTTTAAGAAGAGGAAGAAGAAGAAAAAGTAAAGATAAAAATTGTGAACAACAAATACATATCTATCAACAAGTGAATCTAAAAATCAAGTGAATAAAAAATCTGATGAACAGAATAAACAGGTGAATAGAATAGAATCAGGAGTATAGAAAGGGAGTGGACTGACAATTATTGGTGGGGAAAGGGTATTGGGGGTGTGGGAAGAGACTGGACAAAAATCTTACACCTATGGATGAGGACACTCGTGGTGGGGTAAGGACAGAGGGTGGGGTGGGAATTGTGAGGAGGGGAGCTATGAGGGGGGGGAGAAGAGGAACAACTGTAATAATCTGAACAATAAAGATTAAAAAAATAAATAAAAATAAATAAATAAAAAGTACAAAGAAATAAAACTATATAAGAGTTTTAGAGACCTGTGGCATTACCAACATATTTTTAAAAATTTTTATACCTCTGAAAAATACACCTGAAACACATTTATTTGCATGAAAAAAAAATCAATGGGAATGGAAAAATAGCCTCAGGTGAGGATTAAAAAAAGAAACACACACAGACATAACTTAAAATAGTGGATGTTAGACAGACATTATTATCGTGACTCCAAAGAGAACACTGAAGTCAGGGGTGTAGACTAAGGTCTTGTTGGAGGCAGAAATAGAACCTGAGCCTTAACTCTTGATTAAGCTCTTATTGCTTATTCCAGTGTAGCATGGCCAAAGCTACATGATGAGGCATTTAAATATGAGAACTCACGTTCTGAATTCAAGTTATGTCTTTCTGATCTTTAACTGGTCCTCCCACTGCTAGGTCAAAGCAGCTCCTTGTTCTGTCCTATTAGTTTTTCTTAGACTAGAGAGTTACCACCTCCTGACTTCCAACGGGGGGTGAGGTGAGAGTAGAATGGGACCTAATGACAGCTTTAGGATCACACTCAACTCAAGTGATTGCTCCAAACTATGAGAGCAGGGAGTTTGAGTCTTTGTTTTATAACCCTACCAAGCAGAACTGGTCTTTAATGCATGATTTGTAATAATGGAGGTGATTCGTCCATCATCCCCAGTCACAGGTTCCTGCTAAGGATGCAGCAAGAGACTACAATCTAAATTTTGAGGGCATAGTATCCCAGACATGGGACTTTTGTGTATGCATTTAAGCATAACCAATGGACACAAAACACTGGGGGGTAGGGGAGGCGGGGGGAAGGGCAGGGGAAAAAAGAGATATATGTACTAATCTTTGTAAAGCTTTATGTAATAATAATTTTTAAAAAAATTAAAAAAAATAAATAAATCTGACTCCATTGTTTCCTGGCTGTGTGACCTTTGGCAAGATCCTTAACTTCTCTGTAGCTTGATTTCATGGTCTGTAAAATAGATAAAAGGAATTCTTTAGGATGAGATAATCTTCACAAAGTCCCTATCACATAAAGTATATTCAGAAAATAAATAATGGTTTCTTCATGCCTCCTCATCCCCAGACATGTAGAATACAGTAATATATTTTGAATATCAAATAAAGAATAAATATGCTTAGGTAAGCTAAATTGATCTAGTAACATTAGGTCTTCGGGGTTGGCTATGCCACATGCCAAGTATAGATTTCCTGTTAATGGGCTTTAACCATATAGATAAGATAATGTTTGTGCTCCTTGGATGGAAGCACAGTATAATATTTTGTGCCACTGGCATCCAGGAGAAAGTACTGAGGCAAATGGATTCCCATAAGTTGTGCATCGTAAGTCAATTGAGCCCTCATTCTCTTTACACAACCAGGGTATTTGTTCCAAAATAGGAGAACTCTTTATACAAAAATATGCAATTGTATGCCATACTCTGTAAGAAATTAAAAAATATTAAATACCGCAGTATAGACTCTTACCATTAAATGCAATCATTTTATGAAAGTTTAATCTTTTATAATTTTTTTGGAATAATTTATATTCTGCTACAATTCTCTCTTTTCCCTTCCTCCACAAGTAAAAAAGCAGATATGCCTTACCCACTTTCTGGGTAAGAATTATATAAATTTAATTAAAATTATTCTATTTGTAATACACTTAGATTGGTGGTTGGCAAAGGAGGTAGATACAAAGCTATGTGGCATGATCTTGCCCTCAAAGAACTTATGCTCTGGTCAATCCTTAAATAGGTAATAGCCCGAATAAACCTGGTCAAAGCAACTGAATGAAAGTAGGCTCTTCTCTCTCTGTCTTTATCTTTTGATCTCTATCTTCCTCTCTGTAAAATAAAATGTATAAAGTGAATTGAAAAGCCAGCTAATGTTCACCCTAAAATAGAATCCTAGATTATTGAAAAGAACTAAGCCTTTCTCCAAAAAGTCAGAAAAAAATAAATGTGTCAGTTATTATTTCTAAAGTTGTATATTAAAAAAAAAGTAGCTTAAGTTCTAAATAATCATTACACATACAATTCAGGTAGAAAGCATGTTGATTTTCATTTCTATGTCTACTGGACAAGTAGGACTGTCCTGGACTATCATTCTAACTTCTCATTTGCATACTGATAGGCACTGAGCACTTCTAGTTCTGAATGTGGAAGATGATAGTGTGCCCATGACTGTGTTGATGGATATGTTAAACATTTTCTGCGTTCATACAAGTAATAGGCATTCCTTCCAGCCATACTATCTATGTTAACCAAGTATTTCATAAGAAAGAGGAAGAGAACGTTCCCAATGCACTGTCCATAGAGAATGAACTCCAAGTTGTATTTCTTTTACCCATTTACTTACTTACTCATTCATTCACTCACTCTTTTCACCAAAACACATGTAATATATTCAAGCCCTATACCAGGCATCCTCAAACTACGGCCCGTGGGCCACATGCCAGGTGTTTTTGCCGCCGCTGCCTGTCCTCTTAAAATAAGATATGTGCAGTGTGCATAGAATTTGTTCATAGTGTGTTTTTTTTAAACTATAGTCCGGCCCTTCAATGGTCTGAGGGACAGTGAACTGGCCCCATGTTTAAAAAGTTTGAGGACCCTTGCCCTATACTGTGTGCTGAGCACCAGAGATGAGTATAACACCATAACCATCTTACATGCACTAACAGTTTGACAAGAGTCCTTGCCCTGTGGTCTATAGATTCCTAATGTGTCTGAAGTTGGGCTTTAGGGGAATCCCTTAAAATTAAGTACAATCATTAGTCCAAATGTGTGTACAGTCACACTCTGCTTAATGATGGAGTTATATTTTGAGAAATACATCATTAGGCAATTTTCTTTTCGTGTGAACATTAAAGTGCACTTATCCAACCTGAATGCTATAGCCTACTACACATCTGGGCTGTGTGATATAGCTTATAGCTACAAGCCAGTAGATCACTGTATTGAATATGCTAGGCAACTATAACACAATGGCATTTGTGTATCTAAACATGTCTAAACATAGAAAAAGCACAGAAAAATATGGTATAAAAGATAAAAAATGATACACCTGTATAGGGCACTTACCATGCATGGAGCTTGCAGGGCTAGAAGTTGCTGTGGGTTAGTCAGTGAGTGAGTGGTGAGTGAATGTGAGGGCGCAGGACATTGCTGTATACCAGTATAGACTTACAAACTCTGTGCACCTAGGCTACACTGAATTTATAAAACAGCACAAGATTAAATCAGGACAAGATAAAATGATGTGATCAAAAGACTTGGTAAACACAAGATGTATGAGGCTGCTGCCAGTGTAACACAGCACACCATTTTATAGGAAACTTTTTTAATACATAGAAAGAGTGCACTTTAAAATAATAATAAAAATTATAGCATAGTGGGAAAACCAAGATGGCTGCATAGATAAACACCTGAACTTGCTGCCTCACACAGCCACTTCAAAACGACAACCAAAAGAAAAAACAGAAACCACTCAGAACCACAGGAAGGCTGGCCGAGTGGAAATTCTACAACTAGAAGGAAAGAGAAAAGCACACTGAGACTCAGAGGAGGTGTGGAAGTAAAGTGCAGAGGTATGGAGGCGTGCGAGAGAAAGGGCTGGGAACTGAGGACGTGGTTGTCTTTTTCAATTCAGAGAGAGTCACAAGTTCCTGATGGCTCTGAACTCGAGTTCTTGGCGAGTTTCTGGGGATTCAGACTCATACGGGGAGAAACTGGCATCGGGAGGAACTCCAGAGTGGCTTTCTCTCAGCGGTGCTTGCATCGATTACCATGGGACACTGAGACCCAGGACCTCTTAGGGCTGGGCAGAGGATCAGCTATAGCTGTTTGCTTCACCTTGTTGATTCCCCGAGACCCCACCCCACCCAAGCTACACCCAGAGGCTTTTGCATATAAAAGGCCTGGCCCTTTGCAATCTAAAATTACCAAACCAACTGCAGCTGGGTCAGAGAGACCTAGAACATCCAAAAGAAGGCCCAAGGCCCCACAGCAGCTTCCATTGCTTCATAGCTGGGCCTCATCTGGGCACCTCCAAACCACAAATAAAGAAGAGGAATCTGCAGATCTCTCCATAGTTCCTGCTGGGTAGTCTCAGGCAGAAGCTAAATTAGCACCTCCTTAGGGATCCAAGAGCAGGTGTACCCAGTGATCAGAGTGGGACCATCCAGATTACCACTCCTCAGATCCATAAGGGACACACTCAGGGGGCAGACTCAGTGAGCACCAAAGCCCCACTGAAGCAAGTCTTGCCCCATAAGGGTGTCTCCAACACAGAAGTTCTCCCACCATAGACACAGCTGATTCTCATAGCCAAGTGGCCTGGAGGTTGATTCCTCCCAGTGATACCAACAACAATCAAGGCTTAGCTACAAGACTGTGCACAAAGCCCACAAAAGAGTGCACCAAGAGTGTCCACTTCAGGTAATTGGGGAGGCTGAGCCACTGGGCCACATAGGACACCTAGCACAGAAAGCCACTCTATCAATGCAGGGAAGCAGCCAAAATGCAGAGAGAAAGAAACAGGTCACAAATAACAGAAATGGAGGAAAGCAAACGACTGGATACAGAGTTCAAAACCACGGTTATAAAGTTTTTCAAGAATTTTCTAGAAACTGCTGATAAATTTAGTGATACCCTCAAGGATATGAAAAAGGACCAGCTAGAAATTAAGCATACACTGACTGAAATAAAGAATAATATACAGAGATCTGCCCTAACCGGTTTGGCTCAGTGGATAGAGCATCGGCCTACAGACTCAAGGGTCCCGGGTTTGATTCTGGTCAAGGGCATGTACCTTGGTTAAGGCATATCCCCAGTGGGGAGTGTGCAGAAGGCAGCTGATCAATGTTTCTCTCTGATCAATGTTTCTAACTCTCTATCCCTCTCCCTTCCTCTCTGTAAAAAAACCAATAAAATATATTTTAAAAAATATACAGAGATCCAACAGCAGACAAGAGGATCACAAGAATCAAGTCAAAGATTTGAAATACAAAGAAGCAAAAAACACCCAACCAGAAAAGAAAAAAGAAAAAAGAATCCAAAAATATGAAGATAGTGTAAGGAACTTCGGAGACAACTTCAAGCATACCAACATCCAAATTATATGGATGCCAGAAGAAGACAAAGAGCAAGATATTGAAAACCTATTTGAAGAAATAATGACAGAAAACTTCCCCTACCTGGTGAAAGAAATAGACTTACAAGTCCAGGAAGCACAGAGAATCCCAAACAAAAGGAATTCAAAGAGTACCACACAAAGACACATCATAATTAAAATGCCAAGGGCAAAAGACAAAGAGAGAATCTTAAAAGCTGCAAGAGAAAAGAAGTTAGTTACATACAAGGGGGCACCCATACGACTGTCAGCTGATTTCTCAACAGAAACCATGCAGGCCAGAAGGGAGTGGCAAGAAATATTCAAAGAGATGAATAGCAAGAATCTATAACCAAGATTACTTTACCCAACAAAGCTATCATTTAGAATTGAAGGTCAGATAAAGAGCTCCACAGACGAGAAAAATCTAAAGGAGTTCATCACCACAAAACCAGTATTATATGAAATGTTGAAAGGTATTCTTTAAGAAGAGGAAGAAGAAGAAAAAGTAAAGATAAAAATTATGAACAACAAATACATACCTATCAACAAGTGAATCTAAAAATCAAGTGAATAAAAAATCGGATGAACAGAATAAACTGGTGAATAGAATAGAATCAGGGGCATAGAAAGGGAGTGGACTGACAATTCTCAGGGGGCAAGGGGTGTTGGGGGTGTGGGAAGAGTCTGTACAAAAATCTTACACCTATGGATGAGGACAGTGGATGGTGGTAAGGGCAGAGGGTGGGGTGGGAATCGGGAGGAGGGGAGCTACGGGGGGAAAAAGAGGAACAACTGTAATAATCTCAACAATAAAGATTTTTTTTAAATTTCCCAGGAAAAAAAATGTATAGCATAGTAACTATATAAGCCAATAACATCATTATTAATTATCATTAACAAGTATTATGGATTGTATATAATTGCATGTACTGTACCTTTATATGACTGGCAATGCAACAGATTTGTTTATACCAGCATCACCAAGAGGGATCTGTCTAGTTAATGGAGATCTTGATCCAATTTATTTCCCTAATCCATGCATCCATACTTGAGAGCAGTGACTGGTATATCAAGACCTCACTTCTCAGCAAATAGCCTCACCTGGAGTCTGAGTGATGTGTGCCACTTGACATTACCACAGCTGCGACCTCACCAGGATATGCTGTCTGATGTTGATGAGGATATTGTTATGCAGTGAATGACCCTATACACACAGTTCTGAGATAAGAACACATATCTTTCATCAGATTATCACGCAGATGGAGCTCCAACAAAAGGTGAGTAAACAACTGGTCTAGAAGGGATGAACACCCAGCCCTGTCTCCAACAGACAGCCATTGGCTCGGTTACCCCACCTGGAGTCCAGGGAGGGTGTTTCCCCTCCACCATCAGTGTGTCTCTTTCTTTGAGTGTCTCTTCTCATCCCTAAGTTATGCTTTCCTTCTATCTATTTTCCCTCTGAATTCATGATAAAGAACATTTGATCGGCCCCGTATATTCTCATCATTTCTGTTGGGTACAACCTTCTTGCCAGGACACCTCAACGGTTTGGAGCTGCCCACTCACTGTCTTTGGGTCAAGCACCAACCTGGCCCTAGTCAGTTATGCCAGATTGGGGAAGGTGCCACTGGGAACAGATCATGATCACTGCTCTATAAGGCCTTGCCTAGGATTCCTCCAGGAGAGACTCCAGGTGTGGCTGTTTCCTGAGAAGTGAGAAGTGAATTCTAAGTGTGCCAGCCCCTGCTTTCAAGTATAAATGGTGGATTAGGGAAATAAATTGAACCAAGCTCTCCATTAACTTGACAGATCCCTCTTGGCATAAATTGTTTGCGGGAAACGAGTAAACTCATCATATCGCTTTTTATACCAAAGCGCGGGAGACCAGTTTTTTCCAAAAACGATGAGTAGAGACAGCCGTCAAATATGGAGGGCCTGGCATTTCAACAACAACGAAAATGTGCAAGACAACTCAGATAGACTTGGCAAAGTCAGACCATTATTGGATTTCTTTCTTCTCGTTACAACGCGATTTGCTGGGAAAATGTCCGCTTACATTGGGTTTTAATAAGATGACTAGTTGTGTTTAGAAACCCATTGTGTGGCCAAGGAATGAAAGAAAGCTAACTGTCCCATGCATATTTAAAACTCGAAACTTTGGCCTTATGAGTTATTAGCTCAACCCAACTAACTGGTCATAGGGACTGTGAAAAGCACAGACACTAGAACAAATGCTTTAATTCTGATCCCCTGTGAACTCTTACTTGTCCCAAGTCTCATACCAGAGACCCAAAGAAAAAATACGATTTGCAACCTGTCTTTGAAGAGATCACATAGGAATAGAAGTTATATTGTTTGATATAAATAATAGCTGAATTGAAATGGCAATGAGCTGGAAGCCAGAGGGCCGGAATTCTGGTGCCGACTCTGCCACTTACTGGTTGTGTAAGCTTGGCTTCGTTATTTAAATACTACGAACCATAGTTTCCTTAATTTAAAATGGGGATAATAAAATTCACTCTGCTTGACTTTATGACTGTCAGAGGGACTAAATAAGATAATGTATGTGAAATGCTTAAAATTGCTAAAGCAAAGCAGGGCTTTAAAAAATTATTGCCTTAGTTTTGGGTATTATTGGCAGAGCCGAACCATTCATTACTGGCGCCATGGTAGTTCCTATCATTAAATGCATTCTTTGTCCTTTCAAGGTCTTTGTGAATAGGTTTAGAAGAAATATGATCATGTTGGAAATGTGTATTTTATTGTTATGCATTTGGTTTCAAAGAACATCTGATAAAGGTTTTAAAAGTTTAAAAGTACAAACTGAATATTAAGAACACCAGTTAAAAGTTAATGAAGCAGGGCCCATCAGAAAAGAGAGGCAGTTTGCTGAGGGTGAGACAGTGCCTCTGTCTTTTGCTAGAACTTTCTACTAGTAACTCTCAGAATTATGCTGGAAATTCCCAGAGGGATTGGTTGGTCTTATTCAATTTCATATACAACTTCTGATTGTGGGCACCCAGAGTTCCAGAACAACTGTGGGCACCCAGAGTTCCAGAACAATTATGATTTTAAATGATTTCTTTATCCTGAGTAAAGTATATGAACAAGAGATTCTTTTCTGATTTTAGTCTGCGGAGACAAGGTCTATGAGCTGGTCACTCACATAACAGAGTAGCAGGGTTTTCTTTTGAGTCGTTTGATTCTCTGCATGTCCTTAGTACCATCTGGGCCAGAAAGGGCTTTAATTGTTTGTGATCTTGAATATTACTGAGCCTTCTGTCTCCAGTCTCCCCAGTGCAGGCCCAAGACCTTTGGTGACAGGAACCGTGTTTTATTTCTAAAAATACTTATAATACCATAATGAATATGGCATTGAGATAGCATAAGCCGTATCAAGGCTGAAGTCTGAACAGGGGATAGTTATCTATTTCTGTCCTTTCTGTGTTCCTGAATCTTGCTGATAATAGTCAGGTATGGTTTGCTGGATCAGGTGTGTGTATGTAAGAGCGCTTGAAATGGTTCCTTGACTTAAGATTTTATGAAACGAACAAAAGGATCTGTTGGAAATGACAAAGTGTACTTATTGGCGTGAGAATCATACATAGCTCACTAATCATGCTTAGAAACAAGGAACTAAAATATACCCACAGTGGTTTTCCCCACCAGTTACCCTTAACTAAGGAACTGACAGTGGTGCTCAGCCTGAATTGTGGTTAAGGAACCGAGGCTCTGCAGGTCTGCTTGAGACCTGAGCTTCAATTTCAGCTCCACCGCTAATTAGCTGTGACCTTGGTCAACTTATCTAATTCCTCTAAGCCTCTGTGCTGTTGTCAGTAAAATAGGGACAATAATAGCATGTGCTTGAGAGGGGCTGTTGGGCAGATTACTGCTAAAGTGCTTACTTAGCAGAGTACCTGGCACATGAGATGTGATCAATGAGCAGCAGCCCTTTCACTTGCCCCTTCTTGTCCTTGTCTCAAGGGCTCTGTGCTGGGTTTTCTTCTGTTCTTGCTTTATTAGTTACTACAGATTATTCTCTTTGTTTTTACCCCTGGGAATGGCTGCATCATGAAGGTTCCTTTCCCTACCCTGAGTTAAAGATGGGCCTGACTTATCTAGTGACTGCGCAGGGTCAGTGTGAGTCTGCATGCTGCAAGGAGAGGAGGAGGATTTAAACCCCTTAGGCCAAAAGGAGTCACTTTCTGCTGGGAATGTAAGCTGCAAACAGATTCATCATCTCAGGGCTCATGGTGCATCGCGATGTTAAATAGCCCGGCAGCAGAGGAGCTGGACATTATAGTTTAATCACTTCATGCCCTAAGCCATATGGCAGAAGGCAACTTCACGCTGGATACTGAAACTGCTCCATTAAATGAATGCCTTTTTTTTAATTATTATTATTGATTTTTTACAGAGAGGAAGGGAGAGGGATAGAGAGTTAGAAACATCAATGAGAGAGAAACATTGATCAGCTGTCTCCTGCACACTCCCTACTGGGCAACCAAGGTACATGCCCTTGACCGGAATTGAACCTAGGACCCTTGAGTCCGCAGGCCGATGTTTTATCCACTGAGCCAAACCGGTCAGGGTGAATGCCTTTTAATTTAATAACCATTAGCATGACATAGATGCTGACTTCAAGTATGGACTTGAGGGAGAAGTGAAATCCAGAATGCTCTTTTAAGCTCTTTATTTTAGGGATAGGCCTCGGTCTGAATTGACATCTCTTAAGCTAGCCCAAAGTGAGTGCACATTTGGCATCAAGGATTATTTACCTCATAAAAGCATTGAATTCTATTGGGCTTGTGTGCATTGCTGCTAGCTGGATGTCAGAAGCTCACTGTGGGCTCTGAGGCTATGCCAGGCCTGGCTAGTTTGGCCAGGAAGATTGTAGGAAGGATATGAATCATGCCAGGCAAGCTTGTAATGGGTTGATGCATCTCTGCATCAGGAAAAGCCTAATCCCCAGCAGCCTGGTATTTAGCTTTAGGACTGGTGAGCTAGATAAATGTAGAGCTCTCTTTCTGTGAATTTAAGCCTGCTCTTTGCTGGAGTTCCAGTGTTCTCTCAGCTTTATCTCCCAGACTGTTTGCATACTGAGGCCTTCTAGATTCAGATCTAGAACTCATAGTTCCATCTTGCCCATTAGGTTAGTATTACAAATGCATCAGCTAATAGGAATCCTCAAGCACGGAAGAATGATGACGGTGCATGAGAATTTTTATGTAGTTTGAAAGTTTAATATAGTTTGTAATGCTGTCAGATGGTTTCCAAATAGTCTAGTTCTCACTAACCTGAAAGTTCCCTGGAAGCGGGAATGGCTTTCTGTGTTTGTATCCGCCACATCTAGACAATGGCAGACCCACAGCACGTTTGTTGAATGAATGGATCAATGAATGGATGGAGAAGCATCTGTGATGGGCTAATAAAGTATTACACTAGTAGTTTATGTTCGATGGAAAAGGCAGCATGGAAGGGAATGAAATGGCTTGCCAGGACAATAAGAAGCAACAAAGCACCATGGAAGTATTAAGGGAAGGTGAGAAGACAGTGAGGCCAATAATAAGGAAAAGGGTTTGGTAAAACAGAAAGTCATGAGTGAAGACTGAGGCAAAATTCACCTTAAACAGATACCCCATTCACCTAAAACTAATACAAAATAGTGTTGAATGTAAATGAATTGAAAAGTAAAGTGTAAAAAATGTGCTATTAGAACCTTTCAAAAAAAGAGTAAAGCATAATCTTCATTTTAAAAACATCCTCTAACAATATTAATGTTCCTTTCTTTTCTGTTTTTAATCCCCACCCAAGAACATGCTGAGAGAGAGAGAGAGAGAGAGAGAGAAACATCGATGTACATGGATTGGTTGTCTTCCATACACTTGTGAACTGGGACCAAACCCAAAACTCATGCATGTTCCCTGACCAGGAGTTGCACTGGTACCCTTTCCATGCACGGGAAGACGTTCAACCAACTGAGCTTCTCCAGTCAGCAGAAGTTTCTTTCTTGAGTCAAAATGTTTTTGTCTCTACTTCAGAATAGTGCCTTTATTTCTATACTATATTTTGAGCACATTTTAATTTTTCCATCTCGTCGGTGGGCGAGGAAATGTTCTTTCTGTAGACAACTACTTATTTTTTCTCATTTGTTCAATAGAAGCAGGATTTTCAAAGTGACATATAAGGACCATTTTATAATAGATTTCCCCATAAGCAAGTATGTAAATAAAAGATTTGAGGTGAATTCAGTCCTTGAACCCCACAAGCTCTAAAGTTCATGTAAATATTTCACTACACTAATAAAATCCTTTTGTTTTCCTATAATGGAAGATAGCACTAGCTTCCTTTTCACTTTCAGCAACTTCTCTAAGAATGTAAGATAAATTAAACCTCAATACATTGATGGTGGCTACTGAAAGTTTAGTTTCCCAACCATCAATTACTCTCAGCCCACCTTATAAGTATTAAGTGAGAGCCATCAATCACAGTTACAACTAGAGATTGAAAATGCTGACCAGGAAGTTCATAGATTCCATTCAAAATGCTTCCAGGAACCTGTCCATTTCAAAAGGCTATTGAGAGAGCATAAAGTCAACGGGGTAGAGAGGGAGTTCTAAATTTGAGGGTGGGTGAAGTATAGCATCCAGAAGTAATTTTGATCAGTAAGTTATCCCTATAGCTTTCCTGAGAGACCATCAGAGAAAACTACTACAACAAAAGGTAGAATGACATCCAGAGTTTCTTTCCATGTGAAACCTTTTGGATACCGTTAAGAAGCTTCATCCTACCAGGTGGAGGAGCAGTAGGCTAATGCCCACATGGGAATTATTTCCTGGTAGGAAGAATTAGATAGCAGGACCCAAGCACATGCCTACGAACACGTGGAAAATTTGCTACAACTTAATTAGATGACATGGTTTCCATTTCTGCCACCTTGAATAAAAGGGCTATTATATTTTTAGTACATTAGGTCTACAATTTAACACACAGATGTTTATAGAGGGCCTTCTGTGTGCTAGGCATCATGTGTCATAGGACACAAAGAGTGGCCTTGCCCTCAAGAAACTCATAGTCTAATGGAAGGAGAAAGTAAGTTAAAGGGAGAGTGATTTGGATAAATGTAAGGTGTTTGGGATTGGAGGAGAGGATCGGGTACAGAGAGGTAAAGGTGCTTCTGTTTGTATGGAAAGTGGCTACTTGTTTGGTACATGTAAGGAGGTGCAGGTTAGGTCAGGATTTTTTGATCTAGATGGGAAGGCTGAGCAGAGAGCTGGCATGAAGACCCTGAAGAGGAAAGTTTTACCTCCCTTGACTTTACCCCTTTTCTCTCTCAGTGACACCCTCTAGTGGGAATGGCAGAAAGCCAATAAAGCTTAAATAACTGACTTCTAAAAGGTACATTTGCTGACAGTGGCATGAATAATTCAGTATGTTTAAGATTATGACACCTCTGCATTGCAATACTGAAGGGGAAAAAGGCCAACACCAACATTAAGCTTTTGACTTTATACTCAGAGTTTACAGTAAGGAACAATTGGCAGCAAGATTTTCAAGATTTTGATGAAAGTAACAACCATCAAAATGAACCTGAAATAATGAATGTAGTTACATGCAACCTCACTGTAAGAGGCCTGCGCATGCTTTGCTTCCTAATTCTTCATCTAAGCCCAGAACCAGAATTGGGAGCACTGCCAATTGGGTTGTGTAGGGAAGAATGGTAGCACTCAATGGAGAAGAGTGTAGTGATCAATTAATCATGTCTGTCAAAGCTGTGAGGAGGAGGTGGGTGAAGCACATGTGTGATGTATTTGCCAGCCCTGAACTAGGGCATATACTCAGTAAGTTATATCTGTAGTGTAACTATCCTACATAATAACATCCCAGTGACCAGAATGACCAGAGACCAGAACAACCGTGGTCTCTTGCCCGGCTGGCCCCACCCTCCAGCGGCAATCCCCATCCTGATCAGAGGCATGGCCAGCCTGCAAACCACCTGCAGCCCCTCATCCCAGACAGTCCCACTCCAGCGGGGGCCCCCACACTGATTGGGGGTGGGGCTGGCCTGTAAACTGCCTGCAGCCCCTCTCCCTGGCCAGCCCTGCCCCCCAGCAGGGACCCTCATCCTAATCTGGTCAGGCCGGCCAGCCCCCACCCATGCACTGAGCCTCTATCTAATCTAATAAAAGATTAGATTATCTAATGCTAATTGTGTCACTGCTACATCCCAAGCCACACCCACCAGCCAATCAGAGCGACTGTATGCAAATTAACCCAACCAAGATGGTGATCGGCAGCCACAGAGCTAAAGCAAACAGGAGGCTTTGTTGCCCTGGCAATGGAGGAAGCTGCCTGCCTAGGTCGGCTGTGGCCTTTGCTCAAGGCAATAAAGTTTCAATTGTAGAAGATAAATAAACCTCAGACACCTGCTTCCAGCCAGCCTAGCTGGGAGCTTGGATCACTGGGGGCTGTGGCTAGCCTGCAAACAGTCATCAGCCCCTCACGCAGGTTGGTTAGGCACCCTAGCAGGACCCCCCCTCTCTGAAGGGGATGTGGCCAGCCTGGAAATGGCCCTCAGCCCCTCACCCAGGCTGGGCAGGCACCCCAGCAGGAATCCCCACCCTGAAGAGGCTGTGGCCAGCCTGCAAACAGCAATCAGCCACTCACCCAGGCTGGCCAGGAACCCCAGCAGGATCCCCACCCTGATCCAGGACACCCTTCAGGGCAAACCAGCTGGCCCCCACCCATGTATCAGGCCTCTATCCTATATATTAAAAGGTAATATGCAAATAGACTGACGGCAGAACAACTGAGCAACCAATCAAAGTGTAATATGCTAATGATATGCTAAGGCTGCTCAACCAGTTTCTATGATGTGCACTGACCATCAGGGTGTCCTTCAGCCTGGCCTGCACCCTCTCACAATCCGGGACCCCTTGCGGGATATTAGAGAGCTAGTTTCAACACAACCCCGCAGACCACTCCCCTTGGAAGAGCGCCAGATGCAGGGCTCATGGCTGGCGAGCACTGCTGTGGCAGCATGAGCCTCTCCCAACTGGGACTGATTGGGCACAAGCCTGCAGCAGGCACAGTGGATCCAGGATGAGAGGACCATCATGGAGTGTGGGAAGGTGAGACAAGAAGAGGAAGACTCTTCCAAAGACATGGACAGGATCCATTTGTCACTTGAGGCTGGAGTTGATGTCAAGTGAGGAGAAGTTATGGTGATTGCAGGAGATCCTCACCTGAAAAATGCAGGTACCATATTTTATTAATGTTGAAATGTCCATTTTCTTACAGTTTAACAACCTTGAAGTCAGGGTGTGTTTTATAACTGATGGTGTCAAAGTACATGTTGGTCAATGGTAGACATGACCCTGTGGTCACTGCTGTGCATACATATCATAGTTACATAATGTTTAATAAATACACATTTATGTCAAAGAAATTTAACATAACAAGAAAGTGAGAAGTTCCAATAAGAAAACATGATGTCATGGTTTAAATGGTGTTTCTTTTCCTTCCATGACAGATTAAATACTGGTGTGTCATGATCAGAGGCACCTTAGATTCAGTAAAATACAGGTTGATTTGCAGTTTATGAATCTAAATTCACTGTTTTATAAATATACTAGAGGCCTGGTGCACGGCATTCATGCACTGGGGGGTGTGGGGGTCCCTCAGCTCGACCTGCACTCGCTCCAAACTGGGAGTCCTCAGGGGAGCCCTCTCCAATCAGGGAGCTTCTGTCTTGTCTTTGCAATCATATGAGCGAATTGTCTGAACTCAGTTTGGTTTGTTGCTCACAAAATAATAGAGGCATTTTTTTTTTTTTTTGCTTCATTGGTGGAGATTTCCTGGAAGTTTTAGGATATCTTTCCTTTAATTTTTCCTAGACACTCTGTTTTACTTATGTCTCTCACCTTTGTTTTTCCTCCATCCCTCACCACCACAGTAACTTGCTCCAGGCTCACTTTGCTCTAGTGCAGCGGTTCTCAATCTGTGGGTTGCGACCCCTTTGGGAGTCGAACAACCCTTTCACAGGGGTCGCCTAAATACATCCTGCATATCAGATATTTACATTTATGATTCATAACAGTAGCAACATTACAGTTATGAAGTAGCAACAAAAATAATTTTATGGTTGGGGGTCACCACAACATGAGGAACTGTATTAAAGAGTCATGGCATTAGGAAGCTTGAGAACCATTGCTCTAGTGTCTAGGATATCTGTCTGCCACCAGAACCATGATTCCCAGCATTCTTGGTGCTCCCTGCACTCTATATTTTCCCTTCCTGCTCTGTCTCTGTCCCAAGGCCTCCCATTCTGCCAAGTCCTCCAAGCCACCAGCTCTCCCTCTTTGCTCTCCGTCAGTCACTCCACTCTCCGCTGGCTCTCCCACTCTGTTCTCTGCCTAGCGCCTGTGTATGCAAATTAACTGGACATCTTTATTGGGTTAATTTGCATACACACTCCTGATTGGCTGGTGAGCAGAGCAGAAGGACGGTCAATTTACATGTTCCTCTTTTATTATATAGGATGTCCCATTAACACATAGTCTTGGGTTTTCTCATCTATTACCTCTGTTGAACCAGAAATGTGTAATTTAGGTTGGTCAAAATGATTATCCAGAGGTCACTATTTTGTGTTCAGAATTGGCCAACCATTTATGGAGTTTTGTTGTTCATTTGTAATAATGAATTTCTAAACAGACACTATTTTTGAAACTAAAATGTGTGGTTTTTGAGTCTGAGTTCACTGTCTTGTGAAATCCAAGAATGAAGTCATAGATAAAAAGGATTAGTGGAATCAAAGTTAATTGAGAGAAGCCAGTCCTGGAAAAGCTGTAACTGGGGTTCCAGGAGCAGGCCAGTGTCCAGAGCTTCCTTTCCATGTTACAGCCAGATGTTAAAGTCCGTTAGTCCATGTGTAGAGTCCCACATGGCTATAAGCACATGGACGCAAGGATGTTCTCTGCCCACACAGGAATGAACTTCAGGAATCTATTGTGTGCCAAGGAGAAAGGGGAGGGTGAAAGGAAGCGCATGCCTTTTAATTTAGGGGGTGGAGACAGCCTTGCTAGCTCCTGATTGGCCTTTTCTAAGAATTTTGCCTTAGCAACATCCTAGGGATTCATTTATATGCCTTACTGCCTTATGATTGGTTATCTACACACTGTCTGTCTTAGCAATATCTGTATATTTTAAAGCTCATGCCTCTCCTGCACATCCTTTCTTCCCTGTCCAGTTGGGGTGTCTTAGTACCTCCACCTAATTGGGTTCTGGTATTTAGTCTCTTCCCCTGGTCCTGCTCCTATCTACCTAGCTTTCTTCTGTCTCCTCATTTTGACTTGGTAATATTGGATGCTAAAGTTTATAATTGCATGTAGGTAAGTGAGTTTCTATTTTTTTTTTCTTAGCATCAAAGAGTTGAGCCACTTTCTCATCTATCCTCTTTGTGGCAGTGAAATGCCAGTTACTACATCAGACCAGTGTGAAAAGCTTGGAAAAGTCTACATTTGTAATCTGCTCCAAAATGGCTCTGCAAGCCAAGTGAATGAGATTCATGAAGGTGTTGTGTTAAGAAAGTGGAAACTGTATTTGGGAGATGGTGGATCAATTCTTTGGAGTTGTCGGAGCATAGCTTCTTCTCTGATAGGGGCTGTAGCCCCGTAGATGCCAGGCAGTGGGTGAAGACATGAGAAGTCATAGGCATATAACAAAGACTTTATTGTAGGCCAAGTAGCCATTACTACCAAGGAACCCTCAGACAAAGCAGTTCTTCAAAGTAGCCTCACAAAGCAGCCATGCACTGGCTGGTCAGTAATATAGCTTTATACCAACTTAGACAAAAGAGGCTTCTTGCCAAATAGTGATATCAATATTTGGATTATAGAGAGGTACACCTGTGCAGTGTGAGCAGTAAAACTGCTGTATCATTGCCTTTGCACATGTGTATGGCAAATTAGCCTTGAACATCCGGCGTACTTTAATTAGGGTTCCCACAGGAGTGGATTGGGCTTGTATGAGAGAAGGGTTACAGGTAAAGATGGTGAGTTGGACGGGCGTGTATGGAGACAAGTCAAAGTAAATGCACACAGTATACACTGACATTCAGACACCATCAAAATACAGGGATCTTTTGTTAAGTGGAATTGTGGTAGGCAGTTAGATAGACATAATCAGAGCAAGGACAATGGGCCAGGTACACAAGGTCACCAGGTGGAAAGCCCCAGGTGCCTATCAACAGACAATCAATTATAGGGTGGTACCTCATCCCCAGGGTGACCTTTCCTCCCCTAGTATATTACTGGCTATGAGGTTTGGACCCCCCTGACCTTTCCTCCCTAGAGATAACATCTAAGCCTCAGTAGTATTTTAGCTTCAGGCCTAGAAAATCGACAAAACAAGCCACTGGCTGACCTTAAGACCAGCTGCATTGAATAAGGACCCCTGCCCTGGTGTATATCACAACTCTGAAAGGACACACCCAGAAAACTGCTGAATATTCTATTGAGATCTTCCCCTGGGGCTGCCCCTAAAAATCTTCAATCCTTAGGACAGTGGTTCTCAACCTTGGCTGCACATTAGAATCACCTGGGAATCTTTTTAAAATTCTGATTTCTGGGCCTCAGCCTCCGGAAATTCTGTTTCTTTGTTATTAATGTTGTGGCTCCACCCCATAACAAAGAAACAGAATTTCCAGAGGATGAGGCCCAGAAATCAGAATTTTAAAAAGATTCCCAGGTGATTCTAATGTGCAGCCATGGTTGAGAACCACTGCCTTAGAAGGACCCAGTGCGCTCTCTGTTCTGGGAGCATGCCCTTGCCTTTCCCTTTCTCCTCCCCTCCCCGTCCCAGGCACTTTATCATTAGCTTCCTCACTCCCAAGCTCCAAGGGCTCTTCCTTTACTCCTGTACCTTATTTCCTCAGCCCATTTCTTCTAGGAATTACTTCTTCTACTTCTCTAATTTTACACATAAATGTTCTCTTACAGTTTGGGTTTTGGCTCTGAATTCTTTCCTAGCCAGAACCCAAGTACTGAGGTTGCTGAACCCAGGTATGGGCTGACCTCACTGGTTAGACACCTGGTATTATTCCACACACAACAGAGTGAGCAGGCTTATGAGGGAATAAGAAGCTGCCAGGCAGTGATGCAAAACTTCTTAACAAACTTTATCAAAAATAAGGGTTGCACTCCAGGTGCAAAGTTGTGGGGCATAATCCATTTCACAGCTGGTGGCCCGTTTTATTTTTCAGCTGAGATGGAGAGAGGGAGGTGAGAAGCCTGTCCCTTGATGGCGCAGCAGAGGCAGAGGGGATCCAGCTCATTTATTTCCCTTTCATTAGTCCCCTGAAAAAATAAAGACTAAAGACTTAATTGCACTGTTTGCTTCTATCGCCAGAGAAGCCAAATTAGTAATTGCATTAACTTGTTACTATGCTTTGCTCGTTCAGGGTAATATAATTTTAACTACTGCTTCCTAATTATAGGCTTTTCATTATTCTGAAAATCCCATTCAGCATGTGTTCCATTTTCACTTTATGTTACTTTGTGGGAAAGAAACGGTGGCTGCATTTCTGAGTTGAAACTGTGTCTTGCCCAAAGCCATCACCTACTGTGAAAAGTAGGGTACTACTGTGATTTTTATCCTCCTTTGATGAATAATGCTGTTGGCAAAGACCATATGCTCTGTCACACACTGGAGTTTGATGACACTGAACAACAGAGGCATAATCACATCAAGCCAACAATGATTTTTATTGGGTGGTAGTAATGGCAGTCATTAAATTCATGTTGCAAATGGCCTTGGGCCTTCAGAACACAGTTAACTCGGGATATGTCAAGGACAAGTCACCCTGCTCCCAAAGCTTTCTAGAAGGGATTTCCCATCATACCTTGTTTTTTTCCAAGGGAGTTTAGTGTTTGAGAATTACAGAATTAGCAGAAGGGAGTGGGAGGCCTTGGGGCTTCCTCATCCCTTGAGTCTACATTGTTGCTTTTGATGTTTCCAGAAGATCTTCCTTAAATGAGAATCAAAGTGAACTCACACAAAACTCGGTTCGCTCATAAAAAGGTAGTATGAAATATCATTGGGATGTTTTACTGAAATTTAACAAAATTTGTAATAGCTGGATGTGGAACTGGACAACCAATAGGTCCGTGGTGCCTATTACTACTTGAGCTAATTAAGCAGAGACAGGGTTGAATCATGAGCATTTATTCCAATAATGCTGGCAATATGGGAGAGCAGCAGATTATCCACAAAAATCTGCTCTCTAACCCTCCATAAGCCAGTTGCTTATGTTGAGTAGGATAAATATTACAAGGGGAATTAAGAATTACAGGCCTGGGGAAGTAGGCAAGATGAACTGGGGTGGGACTCCATTGTCTGGGCAATAAGATTGCTAATCTTTCTGTGATAATAGGCAGTTCTTGAATGAGAATGGACCACATTCCAAGGTTGACTCCCAGACCCAAGGTTGACTGCCACGTCCAAGGTTGACTCCCAGGTCCTGGGAGGTGTACAGTTCCCAAGCAGGTTAGAATGTCTTTTCTTTAATCAGAACAAGGCAACCATGGTTAACAGAGCATGATTAATATCTTAACTAATAAAAGTGTAATATTGAAATTAACCATTTCTCCGGGATGGGGTAAGCCATGCCCACCAGCCAATCAGAGCAACTGTATGCAAATTAGCCCAGGCAAGATGGCAGAGGCCCCAACCCCAGGGTCCAGCAGGGCAGACGAAAGACCTCTCTCTGCCTCAGGATCCAGGAGCAAGCAAGCCATAAGCTCTTCCTGTCTGCCCCCCACCCCTCCCCAAGAGCGAG